>CM019698.1:4334193-4416693 GCA_009760885.1 Achatina immaculata
GTCTATCTCTTAGTCTGTCTCTTAGTCTGCCTCTTAGTCTGTCTCTTAGTCTGGCTCTTAGTCTGCCTCTTAGTCTGTCTCTTAGTCTGGCTCTTAGTCTGGCTCTTAGTCTGTCTCTTAGTCTGCCTCTTAGTCTGCCTCTTAGTCTGGCTCTTAGTCTGCCTCTTGGTCTGCCTCTTGGTCTGTCTCCGTTTATCACTTCTGTACAAGCTCTTTTTTGTCTGTCTATTCTCGTCCATCCTCCCCAAATGCTGGAATAGTAAAGTTGAACTTTAAATGTATTCTCTTAATAATAATAATAATAATAATAAACGAGTACTTTGTAGAAACGTTTACGCCATCAGGCAGGCTTTAAGTCTTATATTTCTTGTCTGTTCAATAAATACTATATAGTGCATGAAGAATGCACTGGGATTCTGTCTCTCTCTCTCTCTCTCTCTCTCTCCCTCTCTCTCTCTCCCTCTCTCTCTGAACCTTAAGTGCCCAGGGCACATGGGGCTTCCGCAAGGGTTTTCCACAAATGCCTGTCCTTCGCCTTTTTTCTGCTCTTGGCCAGGTGAGCCCTCTATTGCTCAACATCCTTTCTGTTGTTCTTCTCCATGTCTCTTTTGGTCTACCCTTACTTCTGCTCCCCTGTGGTGTCCATCTTAGTGCTATTTTTGGTAGTGAGTTGTCAGTCATTCGGAACACATGTCCCAACCAATCCTGTCTAAAACACAATAATTAACGTATAAATATACAACTGTACACGGAGCCACTGCATTAAAATATATAAACTAGAAAGAAATTAGGAACAGCTTTATTACTTAACGTTTACAACAATGTGACATTTCGGCTTTAGCCTTCATCATACAAACACACAGAAGACGAAGAATCAGAGAGAGGAGACAGAGTATGGAGTCACATGAATCCTATGTTAAAGAAATAATTTAAAAATGAAACAATTAATGAAAATGTGCAATCTTTGGAAAACTTAGCTTCAGTCAGGGAAGAACACAAGTTGAAACTCGTATCATCATCATCAGGTGCCGTGCCGATTGGGGTTGGTTATTAATCTTCTCCAGAGTACACGATCCTTCATGAAGGCTATCAGCTCAGTTGGTGATCTCCTCTCACACCATCCTGTCAGACTGTCCAGTATCATTTTTCTTGGTCTTCCTCTTGATCTTCTTCCTTCTATTTTTCCTGTTATAATATTTTCAATGCCCCCTCTTCTCATTGCATGTCCTATGAAAGTACATTGTCTCTCTCTTATCTTTTTGACAAGGTTTTTTGTCTCTCCAGCTCTTCTCATACATTCTTCATTAGTTATTTTTGCTGTCCAGGGGATTCGCAACATTCTTCTAATAAACCACATTTCTGCTGCTTCCAATGATTTTTGTGCAGACTTGCCTATTGTCCATGATTCACTTCCATATAACAAGATAGGTTCAATAGCATTTTAGGACTCGTTTTGTAACATTCATTGATAAGAATGTTTTGGATAATATGTTTCTCATTCTCTGAAATGCAGTCTTTGCTTGGCCTACTCTGTTCCTAATTTCTGTTCTGCATTTCCCATCTGAAGTTATTACTGCTCCAAGATATTTAAATTTCTGCATCTGCTTTAGAATAGTTTCATTTAATTTTATACTGCATGCTGGTGGATTCTGTTTCTTAGATATAACCATAGTCTCTGTCTTTTTGATGTTCAAAGTAAGGCCTTCCTGTTCACTTTCTTTGGCGACTTTATCCAAGAGATTTTGCAGGTCTTGTTGGTTCTCAGCTATCAGTACTGTGTCGTCAGCATACCGAAGGTTGTTAATATTGTATCCTCCAATTTTTATGGCTGGTTCTGTGATGATCGTTCTTAGAATATTCTCGCTGTACAGAGAAAAACGGTCTGGAGATAGTACACATCCGTGTCGCACCCCTTGTTTTATCGGTTGATATTTTCTAGTTCTATTTTCAACTCGAACTGCTGCTTCTTGTTGCCAGTATAGATGTTTTACAATCCTCAGGTCTTTGCAGTCTATATTGATGTCTTCAAGCATTTTAATAATTTCATTATGTTTCATCTTGTCGAATGCCTTGGTGTAATCAATGAAGCATAAGCAGAGATCTTTCTGTACTTCTAAACTCGTATACACCCTTTCAATAACGCAGATGATATATGACGGTTGCTATGTTCAAAATGCGTACGTTCTGAAAGGTGCAAAAGTGCATGGTTGAGCGTAGAAAATATTTTAATAGCGACTTGAGATGATAGTAGATAGTAGATGATATTTTTTATTACTTCCTTAACATACGATTCATGTGAATCTATACTCTTTCTCCTCTCTCTAATTCTTCGTCCTGTTTGTGTTTATATGATGAAGGATAACGCCCAAACGTCACATCATTGTAAAAGTTAAGTAATAAAGCTGTTCCTACGTTTTTCCTAGTTTATATAATATGGGATCCTGTCTGTTCACTAAATACTACATAACATATGAAGAACGCACTGGTATCTTCCAGATATTTCGGGAGCAGCTGTCAAATCCCAAGTCTAAATGATGAATATTTTATGAGCAATCTAATGACCGTTTCCTTGACAAAGTGCTAACGTTGTTTCCAATTCTTGTACAACCTGTATATAAGTGTGGTTGCTTGGGATGCACTACTACTGGAACATATCTAGGGTAGAATACAGTAGTAGAAGATAACATAGTTCAATAAGTGAGGTGTAGAATACAGTAGTAGAAGATAACATAGTTCAATAATTGAGGCGTAGAATACAGTAGTAGAAGATAGCAAAGTTCAATAATTGAGGCGTAGAATACAGTAGTAGAAGATAACATAGTTCAATAAGTGAGGCGTAGAATACAGTAGTAGAAGATAACATAGTTCAATAAGTGAGGCGTAGAATACAGTAGTAGAAGATAACATAGTTCAATAAGTGAGTGTTTTTTTTTAAGTGAAACAACAATTTTCTGTGTCACTTGGTCCCAACTCAAAGACTAGGCGAATGCCAGAAACAATATGGGTGTTTGTATAACAGTTCAAAGAATATCTTTGTTTGTTTGGCTTGTTTATGTGTTTGTTTACTTATTTGTGTGTTTATTTGTCTGTTTGCTTGTCTGTTCGATTGTTTGTTTGTGGGTGTTTGTTTGCTTGTTTGTTTGTATGTTTGCTTGTTTGTTTGTCTATTTGATTGTTTGTTTGTGGGTGTTTGTTTGTATGTTGTTTGCTATTTGCTTGCTTATGTGTTTGCATTTTTGTTTGCTTGTTTGTTTTTCTGTTTACTTGCTTCTGTATGTGCTTTTTTGTTTGTTTCTTTGTAAAGTTTATTATCACAATTAGGATATTCCTGCATCTGCTTGGCCGCCTGTTCTAACATCCCAGAACGTGCCGCCTGTTCTAAGACCCCAGAACGTACAGCCTATTCTAAGACCCCAGAACGTGCCGCCTGTTCTAACATCCCAGAACGAGCCGCCTGTTCTAACATCCCAGAACGTGCCGCCTATTCTAAGACCCCAGAACGAGCCGCCTGTTCTAACATCCCAGAACGAGCCGCCTATTCTAAGACCCCAGAACGAGCCGCCTGTTCTAACATCCCAGAACGTGCCGCCTATTCTAAGACCCCAGAACGAGCCGCCTGTTCTAACATCCCAGAACGTGCCGCCTATTCTAAGACCCCAGAACGAGCCGCCTGTTCTAACATCCCAGAACGTGCCGCCTGTTCTAAGATCCCAGAACGAGCCGCCTGTTCTAAGACCCCAGAACAAGCCGCCTGTTCTAACATCCCAGAACGTGCCGCCTGTTCTAAGATCCCAGAACGAGCCGCCTGTTCTAAGACCCCAGGCGGCCCGCCTGTTCTAACACACCTGAATGGGTGTCGCAATGAGTGTAGACACTCCACGCGTCTGCGACACTCTTCAAGTTAGCTATCTCCTATAATAATGGTTCTCAACCCATGGGCCGCGGCCCAAAGGTGGGCGGTGACAGGGAGTATTGTAGGCCGCGCTGAAGACTCATGCAGCTTCCGTATTTTTCATGGAATGCATAGCGGCATACTGCACGGATGCAAGCCGCAGAACCTTACGTCGCTTTATTATTGTGTCCGCAGTGCGGCTGTTAGAGGAAGGATGGCCCAGACGGCGTTTCTTCCAGCATCAAACAGAAATGTGACGTACATAAAAAGACGGCATCGCTTTTGAAGTGCGACACCGCCGTCTTTCTGACCGTGTTTGCTGAAACGTGCAGTTTTACAATGTCATTTTAGAGAACAGTCGGCGTAGATGGTGCGAGAGAGCAGAAGTGAAATATAATTCTCAGCAATTATGTCTTAGTTTAAAAATCATATTTCGTTGGCTTGAGAGCCGCTATTCGGTCTTGGTGCTGTGTGTAATTCGTATTGGATTAATCAACGGATTCCAATAACCCACGTAGTGATCGTGGAGACTTTTCGGATAGACTTTTTTATTGTTTAAACTTTAAAACTTTAGGCGCTAAAATGGATCAATTTGTGAAACGTAAGCCTTCGACTTCGAGCATAAAAATTGATAGTAGTGGCAGCGAAAGTCATTGTGGTAGAGACGACGTTAACGTTGATACTTCTAAGAAAACTAACTACGCTCGAAAATACGATGTGGAGTATATTACGTACGGTTTCGTTCCATCAGCAAATGACCAAAATATGCCACAGTGTGTTATCTGTTTGCAAATCCTCTCTAATGAGGCAATGAAGCTGACGAAATTGCGTCGTCGTCTAACTACAAGACATCCAGATCTACAGAATAAAACCAAAGAATTTTTCGAAAGTAGAAGCCGAGGAATATAGTAAACAGAAGACAGTGTTAAAAACAAGAGCCACTCTCAAAGAAAATGCTCTTAAAGCATCGTACCTGACTATCCAGAGAGTAGCAAAATCAAAGAAACCGCACACAGTTGGAGAAGATCTTATCATGCCTGACGCTGTTGAGATCTGTGACGTATTGTTCGGCTCAGAATACGCTATAAAACTGAAAACCATTCCCATCTCGAAAGATACTGTCCCCAGAATAATATCTGAAATGTCCGAGGATATTGTCACACAGCTAAGTGAACGATTACAATCTACTAAGCTTGCTATTCAGTTAGATGACTCAACTGACATCGCCGGCGAGTCACAGCTGCTTGTTTATGTTCGCTGTTCCTGGTAAAATAGTATACAAGAGCAATTTCTTTTTTGCAAGCCACTGCCAGCGAGAACGAGGCCGATGAAATATTTCGTGTTTTAAACGATTTGTTCACAATTCTGGACTACAGTGGACGAATTGCGTCGGTGTTTTCACCGACAGTGTTGGCACAATGACTGGCCGCAACAGTGGTGTTGTAACTCGCATACAGCAAGTGTCACCCGAGATTGTAGGCACCCATTGCATGATCCATCGTGAGGCACTCGCTTCAAAGAAGTTGAATGAAACTCTGGGATCTATACTCGGAAGACTGTGTTCAGATTGTAAACTTGATAAAAACTAGAACAGTGAGCAGTCGATTATTTGCTCAGATTTGTATTGAGTCAGATGCAGAACACAAGCATCCCTATTACACTCGACTGTGCGTTGGCTGTCCAGAGCAAAAGTTCTTTCAATGGTGTTTGAGCTTCGTTTAGAATTGTTGCAGTTTGTGATAGAACACAATCTCGACCTGGCAGGTAAGGTCGCTGATATTGAGTGGCTTGCCATCCTGGCATACCTTTCTGACATTTGTAGTCTTTTGAACAGTTTGAACATATCACTGCAGGGTAAAGATGCTAGTATACTCAAGACATACGATTAAGTTGCAGCCTTTAAGAAGAAACTACGACTTTGGCGCACGCGACTCGAGAACAAATCACAAGACATGTTTCACTTGTTATGTGAATTTATACAGAGCAAAGAAATTAATACACGTAGAAGGGACAGATATTGAAGAAGTCAGTAAATTTGCATACCTTGGCAGCTACATAGACCAGGATGGTGACACCAGAAATGAAGTTAGAATTAGAATTGCAAAAGAGCATCGATCTTCAAGAATCTTGAGAACATATGGAATTCAAAAGTTATAATCACAAAAACCAAGTTAAGACCATTCAATTCAAATGTAATATCTACCCTCATTTATGCACGCGAAAGCTGGAAAACAATTAAAGAAATAGAAAAGAAATTAGACTCTTTTGAAAACAAATGCCTAAGGAAAATACTCGGCACCAAGTGGAATGAAGTCAAGAACAATGCAGAGATAAGACAGATGACTGAACAACAACCAGTCTCATGTGTGATCAGGAAAAGGAGATGAACATATTATGTTGGTCACGTGATGAGAAAAAACGATCAGAGAATCCCAAAACAAGCTATTAAGTCGAACACAACAGGCCAAAGAAAAAGATGCAGACCACGTGAAACTCTGAAGAGGACATTGTTAAGAGAGGCCAAATTAACAGGCATAAAATCTCTTGATGAGGTTGAAAGACTCGCCGAATACAGGAAAAATTTGCTAGCCCTATGTGACGTTTAACGGCACGGGAAGGATATAAGATATATAAGAATGAAATTAATGGCGAGATTCTGGATGGGGTCACTTTTGTAATAAAAGGGCATTTGACATCTCTTGCTGAATATTTTGACAGATACTTCACGCCCGAAGACATGAAAGCGTGCATTCTCTGAATTAACCGGTCGTGCACAAGAAGAATTAGCGGAACTGTCTAGGGATCGCACATTACAAATCACATTTAGCGACCACCGCTGTGGATGTCTCTTCCTTTTGCTGCACTGTTTCGTTGGAATATCCGCTTTTGTCAGCTCTGGCGATGAAAGTTCTTTTACCTTTTTTCAATAATTTATTTATGTGAAGTTTATTTTCTGCACTGACTGCCACAAAAACCAAGAATGAACGTGGAGGAAGATCTTCGAGTGTGTTTGTCACAAATTTCAGCCAGAATAGACATGCTATCCAACCGGAAACAGTGCATTCGTTAAAGTAAATGAAAAGAACTTTTGTGTAACAATGAATATGCAGTTAAACATGTAGAGAAAATATTGCATAATTCTTTATAAAATTAGATTTATACCTTTTAAATATAAACCACTTTATTAGAGGGCTGCAAAAATGTTCGACTTTTAAATGTGGGCCGTGCAGCAAAACGGTCTGAGAACCGCTGTCCTTGAATTCTGCCCTGGCGAATATTTATTAACTTTTTATCTTCAGACAAAATACTTTGGCCATATCAAAAGACATAACAATATACTGAAGACCATACTAGAAGGAAAGGTAGAAGGAAAAAGAGGAAGAGGAAGACAGAGATGTAGATGGGAAGATAACATACGAGAATGGACAGGACACAGTCTGGCTGAGTGCTCCATCAAGGCGAGAGAGCGTGGGAACTAGAGGTTCACTACCGCCAACCTTGGTTCTGGAGAAAGCACACGATGATGATGATGCTCAGGTTCATGATATTTTGTGCATAATTCTAGCCACCATGCTTAAAAAAATGTGCCCTTCATTACTCCCTTAGAATTTGGTCACAGTTTGATGATGCAGGCTGCAAATGGAACTTCTGTTTAAGTTCAAGCGATCAGTACAAATGTTCTCAAGATGTGGAAGCAAGCGGTATTCATGTGACAAGGGAGCAAATACAAATTATTTTTCTGTGAGATGAACAAATCAAAGTTATTTTTCTGAAATGGGGGCAATCAAGACAAACCAAAATAATAACTTCAGATGGGAAATGCAGAACAGAAATTAGGAACAGAATAGGCCAAGCTAAGACTGCATTTCAGAGAATGAGAAACATATTGACCAACACATCCTTATCAATGAATGTTAGAAAACGAGTCCTAAAATGCTATATTGAACCTATCTTGTTATATGGAAGTGAATCATGGACAATAGGCAAGTCTGCACAAAAATCATTGGAAGCAGCAGAAATGTGGTTTATTAGAAGAATGTTGCGAATCCCCTGGACAGCAAAAATAACTAATGAAGAATGTAGGAGAAGAGCTGGAGAGACAAAAAACCTTGTCAAAAAGATAAGAGAGAGACAATGTACCTTCATAGGACATGCAATGAGAAGAGGGGGCATTGAAAATATTATAACAACAGGAAAAATAGAAGGAAGAAGATCAAGAGGAAGACCAAGAGAAATGATACTGGACAGTCTGACGGGATGGTGTGAGAGGAGATCATCAACTGAACTGATGGCCTGCATGAAGGATCGTGTACTCTGGAGAAGCATAATAGCCAACGCCAGTCGGCACGGCACATGATGATGATGATGATGAAGACAAACTTCTTTGAGTATAGAAAAATAAAAATAAAGTGACTTTCTGAAGAAAGAACTATTTTAAAGATAATTTTATTTGAGGGGATTGATTGATTGATTGATTGATCTCTATTTCGAAAGGGTTAAGAATTGGGGACGCAGGCCCGTCTGACATTCTACCCTTTATCATACAACCTTCACTCTGTTCCAGACATTCTACAAATATGCTGCTCATATAACAAACATAATCAACATTAAAGTAATTACATACACGTATAAATGACTAACTACATATACATATAAGTTACTAACTACATGCACATATAACTGACTATCTACCAAACAAAGATTTCATTACTATTCAGAATAATGAGTTCAGTGTCTGTAAGAGCAGTCTAAAATAGCTTTTAAAGTTATTTTTTATTCATGGAGGCATGTGGTCAACAGCAAATAGATATTGGAAAAGCTTGTAGTTGTAGGAAGGGGTATATAGTTTATATTTTTTTTTATACAGGATGGGAGGGTATTCCAAAGGTGAGAACAGAAGAAGTAAAGCTTGTCTTGTAAAGCTTAGGTCTAGGTTTTGGAAGACTTATGTTGTTCAAGCGTTGGCCACACTTTGGGCCAAATTTAAATAGGTTCAATAGATAAGGGGAGCAAGCCGTGAAAGAATTTGATGTACTAACTTGGCTTTGTTGAAGAGGAACCTGTTCTTAAGAGGCAGTATTTTGATACGTTTGTGATGGTTAGTTGTTTGTGCTTGATCTTTGTCACTAATAAGCTTTACTGCTCGCTTTTGGAGAGAGCAAAGCCTCTTTGTATTTGACACTGAACAACCATCCCAAACTGTTGAGCAATAGTCTAAATGTGTTTGTATATGAGATATGTAGTATATCTTCCTTGTATCTTGATCGATGAAGTGCTTAATTCTGGATAACTAGTATACTTTTTGCGCGATGAGTTTTGTTAGACCTTGCACATGAGAGTTCCAGGTTAGATGTCGGTCAATAATAAGACCTAGTGTTTTGTGGGACCAGTTACGAGCTACCTTTCTGACTTTCTGACAGTGGAGTGAATGAGTCTCCTCACAGTAATACAAAGCTATTATGATTTTTTTTTTATTTCAGCATTTCAGAGAACAATTTATTGTCAGAAGAAAAGAAAATTCATACTTCGGAAAAAGCTATTCAAATGGTGAAGTGATTTCCTGATAAACAAATGAAAATAATCTTTCCAACAAACTACTCATTACAGTGAACGGTTCTGGTGCTCTTTATTGTTAGTAACAATCTGTGAACGGCCCCAGTAAACGTGTCAGATATTTTTTTATTTTAAAAGTCATGTCACTTCTTCATAAAAATAAATCCAGTATTCTGAACACGAATAAAATCTTTTAGTCTTTTTATGTCGTTCTTGTCTGCACAAATATGACCAGTATTTAGTCAACATACATCCACACATTGTATCTCTCTCTCTCTCTCTCTCTCTCTGGTTCATGCCAGTCAGACACTGGTCGTCACTGATTTCCACAACCACCTGTCCTTTGCTCTTTCTGTAAGATGTGTGTTGAACCATGCTCGGTGCTAGTCTTTTAGTATCTTGTTTCTTTGTCTTACTCTACCCCCCTTTTCCCTCCAGTTTTCCCGCTGAAGAGTAAGTACAAACATGATGAGGGAAGAAGAGTAAGTACAAACATGATGAGGGAAGAAGAGTAAGTACAAACATGATGAGGGAAGAAAAGTAAGTGCAAACATGATGAGGGAAGAAAATTAAGTACAAACATGATGAGAGAAGAAGAGTAAGTAAAAATATGATGAAAGAAGAAGAGTAAGTACAAACATGATGAAGGAAGAAGAGTAAGTACAAATATGATAAAGGAAAAAGAGTAAGTACAAAAATGATGAAGGAAGAAGAGTAAGTATAAACATGATGAGGGAAGAAGAGTAAGTACAAACATGATGAGGGAAGAAGAGTAAGTACAAAAATGATGAAGGAAGAAGAGTAAGTATAAACATTATGAGAGAAGAAGAGTAAGTATAAACATGATGAGGGAAGAAGAGTAAGTACAAACATGATGAGAGAAGGAAAGTAAGTACAAACATGATGAGGGAAGAAGAGTAAGTACAAACATGATGAAGGAAGAAGAGTAAGACCAAAAATGATGAAGGAAGAAGAGTAAGTTTAAACATGATGAGAGAAGAAGAATAAGTACAAACATGACGAGGGAAGAAAAGTAAGTACAAACATGATGAGGGAAGAAGAGTAAGTACAAACAGGATGAAGAAAGAAGAGTAAGTACAAACATTATGAGAGAAGAAGAGTAAGTACAAATATGATGAGAGAAGAAGAGTAAGTACAAACATGATGAGAGAAGAAAAGTAAGTACAAACATGATGAGGGAAGAAGAGTAAGTACAAACATGATGAAGGAAGAAGAGTAAGACCAAAAATGATGAAGGAAGAAGAGTAAGTTTAAACATGATGAGAGAAGAAGAATAAGTACAAACATGACGAGGGAAGAAAAGTAAGTGCAAACATGATGAGGGAAGAAGAGTAAGTACAAACAGGATGAAGAAAGAAGAGTAAGTACAAACATTATGAGAGAAGAAGAGTAAGTAAAAATATGATGAAAGAAGAAGAGTAAGTACAAACATGATGAAGGAAGAAGAGTAAGTATGATGATATATGAACAGAAGTAAGGGTAGACCAAAAGAGACATGTAGAAGAACAACAGAGAGGATGTGGAGCAATAGAGTGCTCACCTGGGCAAGAGCAAAAAAAAGGCAAAGGACAGGCATTTGTGGAAAACCCTTGTGGAGGCCACCATGTGCCCTGGGCACTTAAGGTTCAGAGAGAGAGAGATAAAATATGCTTGAAAATAAAATAAAAACAGAACATGGACAGACAACAAGGAAGACAGCAGGGCTATTTCTGTGAAATAATGTAAAAAAAAATAGAAATTATAGTAGGGCATTTTTGATTTACATTCTCAAGAAATAATAGTGTGTGTGTGTGTGTTTTGTTTTGGGGCGGGGGGGGGGGGGGGAGAGAGAAGATGAGATAATAAAAACAAAATGATCATCTCTTCAGAGGTCAAGAACATGAAAGAAAGGGCTGAGAAACACTGGTTAAAAGAACATAACAAATGAACAAAAATTACTCCACAGAACATGAAGAAAGAACATACTCAAAGTTTAAAAAAAAACAATTTTAAAACATAATTTAATCATTCTCAGTTCTCTGAGTTACTGACACAAGCATTGGCAAACAAACAATCTCACATACTAGAATCATTGCTCTGTGACTACTAAGAAAGTAAAGCTAATTTGGAACATGATGGGACTACAGGCTCCAGCATAAAGCATAGCTGGATTTTAAAAATGGAAAATAAATAAGCGCTACACATATTTTTGGTTAAAAAAAAAAAAAGTGAAATGAAACTCAGAAAAGTGGGTATTAAAAAAAAAAAAGTGAAATGAAACTCAGAAAAGTGGGTATTTTTTATTATTACTGACAATCATATTTAGGTTTTGAAAATTACGCCGGTTAGATTACCGCCATTACATTTGATACATTCAGCCAGGCTTCTGGAAAATTCCTGCATAACACCATTTAACATGTTCAAAGGGATATTTTGAATGCAGTGTTGGATTCGATCCTTTAGGTCTGCAAGTGACTATGGTCGACTAGCATACACCGTGTTCTTGAGATACCCCCACAAAAAGAAGTCTGCGGCCGATAAATCCGGTGACCTTGCCGGCCAATGAATATCCCCAAATCTGGAAATAAGACGATTGGGAAATGCTTGTCACAGCATGGCCATGGACTGACGGGCTGTGTGGGTAGTTGCTCCTTCTTGTTGAAACCATGTTAGTTTCTTATTTCTACTGGGCAAGTCTGGAATGAAGTATTCAGTTAGCATCTGCACATAAAGATCACTATTAACAGTAAGAGGATGCCAGGTGCCAAAGCGTTCCTAACAGCTGATCGCCGAGGGCTACTCAGCAATGCGTTGCGGACTTCTTGAATTCGTTCATGTGTCTGTTGAGTCCTTGGACGACCAGTAGACTTGTTATTAAGGCAATTAGCGGTTTCATTAAATTTTTTTGACCCACCTCAAAATTGTTTTGAACTCAGATCAGGAACATTATCACGGGGATGCAACTCAAAACGGCGACGAAACTTTCGTTGTACAGTAATAGACTTTTAAAATAACTTTCAACGTTGAATGCGCGATGTTGTGTTTGCCAAGAAGCCATTGTTAAAAATGACCGTTTGTCTGCTGCATCTCTAATGTCATGTTTTTTTTTCACACTATTCAGTTTCTGCACACAAGGTCAGTTAAATCCAGCTGCACTCTATGCCGGACCCTGTACATCCGTTTGGCTGGCATGAAACTAAAGTCAAGTGGCTGCCATTCACGCGCTGACCTGTAGTCACATTCAAGACTGGGCTTATGGCCCTAAGTCAATCTGACCTTATGCTGGTTGTTACAACTCATTGCTATAACATGTTACACGATGAACAGACATGTGTACTATCATTTTCAAATTCTTACAGATTACAAATTAGAACATAATTATGTGTGGAAATTAATCACAAAATATGACTCACAACACATTAAAGAATCATACTGTAACAACTTTTCAGCATACACACCCATATAGGGCACAGTACTGAGATACGTGATGGCTGTGAGTTTGGCAGTGCCACCACAAGCAGTAAGCAGAGCATGTAAGGCCTCAGCAGCCTGAAGCAGTAACATCTGGCCATATCTGGAACATTTTCTGACTACATGGGACCTCGACCATAACCCACTCAGCTGTAAGTCAGTGCATGACTGTATTTAAAGAAATCTGAGGTTACAGGATGTACATGAGATAGAAAGTTACATGAAGTTGAGGGACATGTTCTCTCAGCATATCATAAGAACTCTATGTCACAAGAACATGGCAAGGAAAGGCAAGAAATTAAACAGAATATGGAACAAGAGAAGGAGGAGGTGGAAAACAAGAAGAGAAACAACAATGAAACAGACAGATGACACAAAGTGAAGAAGAGGAGCAAAGAAAAAAAGGTAAAAATGGAGAATCATCAACATACAAGACAAGAAAACAAAACATCAGGAATGTAACAAACTGGGGTCTGTGGAAAGTGAGTACAGGAACTCCATGTTCTCTGTCTTATTTTTTAAAAATCTTCTCCTTTGCTGTCTTCATCTTCACACTTCAAACTCCCTAACCTCTCTTTCTTAATCAATGATTCTCTTAAAATGTGTTGTACTCACTTCAAACTTCCTAACCTCTCTTTCTTAATCAATGATTCTCATCCAATGAGTTGTACTCACTTCAAACTCCCTAACCTCTCTTTCTTAATCAATGATTCTCATCCAATGTGTTGTACTCACTTCAAACTCCTTAACCTCTCTTTCTTAATCAATGATTCTCATCTAATGTGTTGTACTTTCTGTCAACCCTTCATCACAGCACCAACTGCCAAGAATTTCTAGTTCAATTACAGAGAGACTCCTAGATGATGATGATGATGATGATGCCATTATTAGGGAAGGGTGAAGGTGTTAATTATTGGCCCTGTCAACAGTTTGTCAGTTTCAACTTTTTACACTGACAAATAAAACTTACACTGATCAAGAGTTGGCTATTGTTAGTTTTTGGCATTAACAACTAAAATCACTCAAGGTTTAGTTAACATTAGTTGTTTTTGTTTTACCTCTTAAAACCATTCAACACATTCTGACAAGTCTGATTTCTATATTAATTATTACAATTACTTAGGAGTATACCAGTGTAAAATATCAAATCTTTAAAGAGTACACAAATACTGAATCTAAAATCTTTCTGGAGCACAGTATATCATATTCAAATCTAAAATATGGGAATACAGATTATCAAACTGAAATCTAAAATCTTCTGGTAGTACAGTATATCATATTCAAGTCTAAAATCTTCTGGGAGTACAGTATATCATATTCAAGTCTAAAATCTTCTGGGAGTACAGTATATCATATTCAAGTCTAAAATCTTCTGGTAGTACAGTATATCATATTCAAGTCTAAAATCTTCTGGGAGTACAGTATATCATATTCAAGTCTAAAATCTTCTGGGAGTACAGAATATCATATTCAAGTCTAAAATCTTCTGGGAGTACAATATATCATATTCAAGTCTAAAATCTTCTGGGAGTACAGTATATCATATTCAAGTCTAAAATCTTCTGGGAGTACAGTATATCATATTCAAGTCTAAAATCTTCTGGGAGTACAGTATATCATATTCAAGTCTAAAATCTTCCGGGAGTACAGTATATCATATTCAAGTCTAAAATCTTCTGGGAGTACAGAATATCATATTCAAGTCTAAAATCTTCTGGGAGTACAATATATCATATTCAAGTCTAAAATCTTCTGGGAGTACAGTATATCATATTCAAGTCTAAAATCTTCTGGGAGTACAGTATATCATATTCAAGTCTAAAATCTTCTGGGAGTACAGTATATCATATTCAAGTCTAAAATCTTCCGGGAGTACAGTATATCATATGCAAGTCTAAAATCTTCCGGGAGTACAGTATATCATATTCAAGTCTAAAATCTTCTGGGAGTACAGTATATCATATTCAAGTCTAAAATCTTCTGGGAGTACAGTATATCTAATTCAAATCTAAAATCTTCTGGGAGTACAGTATATCTAATTCAAATCTAAAATCTTCTGGGAGAGCAGTATATCTAATTCAAATCTAAAATCCTCTAGGAGTGCAGTATATCTAATTCAAATCTAAAATCTTCTGGGGGTACAGTATATCTAATTCAAATCTAAAATCTTCTGGGAGTGCAGTATGTCTAATTCAAATCTAAAATCTTCTGGGAGTGCAGTATGTCTAATTCAAATCTAAAATCTTCTGGGAGAGCAGTATATCTAATTCAAATCTAAAATATTCAAGGAGTGCAGTATATCTAATTCAAATCTAAAATCTTCTGGGAGAGCAGTATATCTAATTCAAATCTAAAATATTCAAGGAGTGCAGTATGTCTAATTCAAATCTAAAATCTTCTGGGAGAGCAGTATATCTAATTCAAATCTAAAATCCTCTAGGAGAGCAGTATGTCTAATTCAAATCTAAAATCTTCTAGGAGTACAGTATATCTAATTCAAATCTAAAATCTTCTGGGAGTGCAGTATGTCTAATTCAAATCTAAAATCTTCTGGGAGTACAGTATGTCTAATTCAAATCTAAAATCTTCTGGGAGAGCAGTATATCTAATTCAAATCTAAAATATTCAAGGAGTGCAGTATATCATATGCAAGTCTAAAATCTTCCGGGAGTACAGTATATCATATTCAAGTCTAAAATCTTCTGGGAGTACAGTATATCATATTCAAGTCTAAAATCTTCTGGGAGTACAGTATATCTAATTCAAATCTAAAATCTTCTGGGAGTACAGTATATCTAATTCAAATCTAAAATCTTCTGGGAGAGCAGTATATCTAATTCAAATCTAAAATCCTCTAGGAGTGCAGTATATCTAATTCAAATCTAAAATCTTCTGGGGGTACAGTATATCTAATTCAAATCTAAAATCTTCTGGGAGTGCAGTATGTCTAATTCAAATCTAAAATCTTCTGGGAGTGCAGTATGTCTAATTCAAATCTAAAATCTTCTGGGAGAGCAGTATATCTAATTCAAATCTAAAATATTCAAGGAGTGCAGTATATCTAATTCAAATCTAAAATCTTCTGGGAGAGCAGTATATCTAATTCAAATCTAAAATATTCAAGGAGTGCAGTATGTCTAATTCAAATCTAAAATCTTCTGGGAGAGCAGTATATCTAATTCAAATCTAAAATCCTCTAGGAGAGCAGTATGTCTAATTCAAATCTAAAATCTTCTAGGAGTACAGTATATCTAATTCAAATCTAAAATCTTCTGGGAGTGCAGTATGTCTAATTCAAATCTAAAATCTTCTGGGAGTACAGTATGTCTAATTCAAATCTAAAATCTTCTGGGAGAGCAGTATATCTAATTCAAATCTAAAATATTCAAGGAGTGCAGTATATCCAATTCAAATCTAAAATCTTTAATGAGAATATCTCTGCTAAAATCCTGAAAGCACTCAATAAAAGAACAATGTCAGATATCTTAAAAGTTACTTGGAAAGAGTTCCTAAGTCAACCCTCATGGAATCATTTTCAAGTATTCCACTGTCAGCCAACCCTCCTAAAATCACTTTCAAGTATTTCACAGTTGGCCAAGTCAGAGCTATTTCAGCCATGCAAAGTACTAAAGAATGTTCAAATGTCAACTTTCATTAGCAAAGATTAAAACTTAATCTTGAGTCTGTTAACTCTTTACACTTAACTCTCTACTCTAAATAAAGATTAAAGCTTAAGATAATCGTGTGTTAGTTACCTCTCTACCCTTAAAAATTTGTAAAACTTAATCTTGACTTAGTTAAATCTCTACACTTAACTCTCTGCCCTTAACAAAGATTAAAACTTAATTTTGAGTTAGTTAACTCTCTATGTCCAATTCTCTACCTTTAACATGAACTCTGCATTTTAAGCAAAGATTTCTTTCTAGTTAAGAAGGACTTTAAAAAACAAAAACCCACAAAATATGAGCACATAAATGTCTGACTAATGAATGAATATGTCTGATACTGGTATTCAAAATTAGTGAGTTCACTTAAAATCTAATAAAAATGGAGAATAAAGAATCTTTATAACATAAATGTTTATAAACAGCAGAAAAAAAAATCCTTTCCTTCTTTACTTGGTTCAAATTCTTCTTGATCAGTGGTTCATGTAAAACACTGGATCTTGTAGTCAGTGGTTCACATAAAATACTGGATCTTGTGGTCAGTGGTTCACATAAAATACTGGATCTTGTGGATAAAGTGGTCAATGGTTCATGTAAAACACTGGATTTTGTGGATAATGTGGTCAATGGATCATGTGAAACACTGGATCTTGTGGATAATGTGATCACTGACTCACAAAAAAACAGTGGGTTTTGCGAATAATTTGGTCAATGGCTCATGTGAAACGATGGATATTATGAACACTCTTTGTAACCCTTCTTTCTGGTAACTGGCTCACATGAAAGAACCTGCTCATTAGCTGACATAAAACAGTCTGGTGTATGCTGCACACACTCAAAGTTATAAAACAGTCTGGTGTATGCTGCACACACTCAAAGTTATAAAACAGTCTGGTGTATACTGCACACACTCAAAGTTATAAAACAGTCTGGTGTATACTGCACACACTCAAAGTTATAAAACAGTCTGGTGTATACTGCACACACTCAAAGTTATAAAACAGTCTGGTGTATGCTGCACACACTCAAAGTTATAAAACAGTCTGGTGTATGCTGCACACACTCAAAGTTATAAAACAGTCTGGTGTATACTGCACACACTCAAAATTATAAAACAGTCTGGTGTAAATTGCACACATTCAAAGTTATAAAACAGTCTGGTGTATGCTGCACACACTCAAAGTTATAAAACAGTCTGGTGTATGCTGCACACACTCAAAGTTATAAAACAGTCTGGTGTATGCTGCACACACTCAAAGTTATAAAATAGTCTGGTGTATGCTGCACACACTCAAAGTTATAAAATAGTCTGGTGTATGCTGCACACACTCAAAGTTATAAAATAGTCTGGTGTATGCTGCACACACTCAAAGTTATAAACAACATCTCAAAACTCCCTCTGTTGGTGAAGCAGCTCACAGATTCTCTTGCTGCTAACAGATGACCTTGCCTGTATCAACAAACCTGAGTTCTCTGTAGTTAACACTGTGAAAAATATTTTGAAGTACAAACACTGAACCTGGATAGGAAGTGGGTTAAAGCAGATTGTTTCAACTCCAGCTATGGATCCAAAAGAGAACTATTATGGCAGGTTCCACTTCTGTAATAAACATCTTGTGTTTGTTTTTGTTGTTTGGAATGGGTTCATTGTAGTCAAGACAATCTGATATCCACTGGGCTGTCACATTCCAGCAACCATCTCCAAGCAGGTATCAGTCAGCACAGACACTCCAAACATCAGCCACAATTCCCTGCTAGATTTTTTTCCCTACAATTTTGCCCTGGCTGCGGCTGCCTGGTCTTATCTTTTTTTTTTGGTGAGATTTCCAACTGCAAAGGGATTTTTAACTGACATGACAGTGAACATGGATGTCTGATCCCACTACATGGAGACTAGGGCAATTTATTGTTGGAGGATTCATGAGACAAAAATCCCTGCCACATCTGGTGAGATTCAAACCTGCAACCATCAACACCCAAGGTGGAATGTTTAACCCCCGAGACCATGCTGTTCCCCCATCTCAAACATTATCCATTAGTCAGACTGATGCAGTACAACAGCCCTATTACTAGAAGTGCTATGAAGAGATGGGACAGGAACTTGGTACACTCTCATTCACTGCTAGCTCTGTTAAACATGCTGCTTCTCTTACCACCCGCGGCTAGCTCTGATAACCATGCTGTTTCTCTTACCACCCACTGCTAGCTCTGTTAAACATGCTGTTTCTCTTACCACCCACTGCTAGCTCTGTTAACCATGCTGTTTCTCTTACCACCCACTGCTAGCTCTGTTAAACATGCTGTTTCTCTTGCCACCCACTGCTAGCTCTGTTAAACATGCTGTTTCTCTTACCACCCACTGCTAGCTCTGTTAAACATGCTGTTTCTCTTACCACCCACTGCTAGCTCTGTTAAACATGATTCTTCTCTTACCACCCACTGCTAGCTCTGATAACAATGCTGCTTCTCTTATCACCCACTGCTAGCTCTGATAACCAGGCTGTTTCTCTTAATACCCACTGTTAGCTCTGATAAACATGCTGTTTCTCTTACCACCCACTGCTAGCTCTGTTAAACATGCTGTTTCTCTTACCACCCACTGCTAGCTCTGTTAAACATGCTGTTTCTCTTACCACCCACTGCTAGCTCTGTTAAACATGCTGTTTCTCTTACCACCCACTGCTAGCTCTGTTAAACATGCTGTTTCTCTTACCACCCACTGCTAGCTCTGCTAAACATGATTCTTCTCTTACCACCCACTGCTAGCTCTGATAACCAGGCTGTTTCTCTTAATACCCACTGTTAGCTCTGATAACCAGGCTGTTTCTCTTAATACCCACTGTTAGCTCTGATAAACATGCTGTTTCTCTTACCACCCACTGCTAGCTCTGTTAAACATGCTGTTTCTCTTACCATCCACTGCTAGCTCTGATAACCATGCTGTTTCTCTTATCACCCACTGCTAGCTCTGTTAACCATGCTGTTTCTCTTACCACCCACTGCTAGCTCTGTTAACCATGCTTCTTCTCTTACCACCCACTGCTAGCTCTGATAACCAGGCTGTTTCTCTTAATACCCACTGTTAGCTCTGATAACCAGGCTGTTTCTCTTAATACCCACTGTTAGCTCTGATAAACATGCTGTTTCTCTTACCACCCACTGCTAGCTCTGTTAAACATGCTGTTTCTCTTACCATCCACTGCTAGCTCTGATAACCATGCTGTTTCTCTTATCACCCACTGCTAGCTCTGTTAACCATGCTGTTTCTCTTACCACCCACTGCTAGCTCTGTTAACCATGCTGTTTCTCTTGCCAACCAGAGCTAGCTCTGATAACAATGTTGTTTCTCTTACCAACCACAGCTAGTTCTGATAACAATGCTATTTCTCTTACCACCCACTTTTAGCTCTGATAACAATACTGTCTCTTACCACCCACGGCTAGCTCTGATAACAACACTGTTTCTCTTAATACCCACTGCTAGCTCTGATACCAATGCTGTTTCTCTTAATACCCACTGCTAGCTCTGATAACAATGCTGTTTCTCTTACCACCCACTGCTAGCTCTGATAACAATGCTGTTTCTCTTACCACCCACTGCTAGCTCTGATAGCAATGCTGTTTCTCTTACCACCCACTGTTATCTCTGATAACAATACTGTTTCTCTTAATACCCACTGCTAGCTCTGATAACAATGCTGTTTCTCTTACCACCCACTGCTATCTCCATAACAATGCTGTTTCTCTTACCACCCACTGTTAGCTCTGATGACCAAGTTTTAAGTTTTCTCTCTTTAATCCTCTTTATTAGCCAGCCTTCTTCAATATTAAGTTCTTGTAGTATGGATTTATTTGTTCTTTTATGTGTCCATGATATTTGAAGAGCTCTTCTGTAGCATTTACATTCAAAGGCATTTATGTGTTTCTCAGCTGTTTTGTTAAGTGTCCAGGTCTCACAGGCATATATTGCGATGGGAAAGATGCATGCCCTTAAAAATCTTATTTTTGTAGTTCTGTCTGTTCCTCTCCACAGCTTCTTTAGTTGTTTTACTTTCTGAAGAGTGATAGATGTCCTCCTTTTAATTTCCCTAATTGTATCTCCATTATTAGTTAGTTGTGATCCAAGATATTCAAAATTCTCCACCTCTTCCAATGTTTCCTCACTGAGACATATGAAGGCACAAGCCAAAATATACCAATGTCTTGTTACTAGGTTCCAGAATACCTCCTTCACCTTTATCACTGATCTTTTTTCCAGCAATCATATTTTTAAATATAAACAGCACAAGAAGAAAATTATGATGATACTGACACCTGCAAGTTATCTCTCAGTGTTCTACATCATGTCTGTCTGGCTCACTGGTCGCACAGAAAACTCACAGACTGTAAGACTGGCCAGCCACACTTTTCTGCAGGAGACGTGAACTTGTGAATAAATAAAACATCTATAAATCACTGAGTGACATTAAGATGTTACCTCCTATCATCTTTTCAACTTCAACGTGTGGACTCTAAGATGATGGACCATGCAGTCCATGCTCACATCACACATCCTCTACAACAACACATCATGCATCCTCTACAACAACACATCACACATCCTCCACAACAACACATCACACATCCTCTACAACACTTCACTCAGCAAATGCTGGACATCATTCAACAGTTCCAAAAACTTGACAAAACTCCTGTCACTGCCAGACAAACCTCTCCAAATCAGAAAGTGGAACACAGACAACAATCCTAGAAGGATGTTACAGTGCAAGAGCAAATCTTCACTATCCAAGATTATATCCAACTTCCTCTGGGTGCTCATGAAACAAGTTGGTAACTTTAGCCTGGCTAAAAGGGCAGGGATGGACATATATGTATGTGGACGGAGCCTATTGAGAAGCATTTTAAGTCTGATCCTGGAATTAATGCTACTGTATCTCACCTCACAAATCTGACTGGGAGCCCTTGTTTCAAGATCCTCACAGCAACAGCTACAAAGGGCACAGTTCTGTAGAAATGAAGCTACACATCAAAAACATATTTAGAATATGTCTAGTATACAACACAGAAACATAACAAACTATATTAAAAAAGTATGTACAACGCCAACAAGTTTGTCAGTGTTTCAACAACCAACAGATTTAACATCACTGAAGCCACGAAATAAATGTGGATGATGCTGTGAAGTGGCTGCAGTAAGGCAGCATGTGCTGGAAACCCACATGAGCAATGTACATTTCTAACACACAAAAAAAACAGACAGCAGGCTCTAAACCTGAACTCTGCAGACAACAGAGACCACACATCAGATCTCAGAAGAAAACAACCAACTGGTTATAAACAACTCATAACAATACAATAAGCAAATATAAAAGAATTAAAGAAATGTTTTGAATTAGGAAACTTCTCTGTATATATACATTTTTTGTGATACCTTGTATATGTGTATGATCTTTCAAGAGTGATGTATCTTGCACCTGGAGATAAGGAAGGATATCTTGCTGTGTTTGCAGTCACATATAATAATTATACAAGGGCTGAAAAGTTTAGCTTCTATTTCAGTATTAAAAGAAAAAAAAAAAGGGGGGGGGGGTCATTTATAAAATATAAAGTAAAAGAAAACTGTAGTTCTATTTTTATTTTTCCTTACAAATTATCTCATCAGACTCCATGTTGTAAGCCAATTTTTGACAAGGCATCCTTAAGGTCTGGTAGTTTGTTGCACTGAAGAGCCTCCAGTACTGATCTTGCATCTGTGAGAATTACTACAGGACATGTATCAATTCTGGAGTCTGATAGTTTTTCAACTGCAGCAATAATTGCCCTAACTTCTGCATCAAAGAGTCACTTTGCAGTGGATTCCCTCCCACTGTGGGATACCAGGCAATGAGAAAGCTGACCATCTGGCCAAAGAGGGCACTGAAATGGAGCAACCAGACATACCAGTCACCTATAATCAGAAGAAAAGCATGATAAAAACCTACAGGAAGCCACAAACACCACCACATGATGACTATCACATGCTAAACAGAAAGGAACAAGTCACCATCTTCCGTCTCCGAACAGGACACAGCCGACTCCGAAGTCATATGTATACAAAGTTTAAGGTTGGTGCTACTAATCTATGTACATGTGCCCAGGTGCCCCAAACCGTGGAACATATCCTCCAGAACTGCATCAACTACGAGACACTGAGAAATAATTACTGGCCCAGTGAAACCACTAAAGAAGATAAGCTCTACGGTTCCATACATGAGTTACAAAAAACAGTGAAATTTATCCAAGAGACAGGACTGCAGATATAGACAGACAGTGCGAACGAAGAAGAAGATCTCATCAGAAACTGATACATTCATGCCACAGATACTTTAGTCTGTGGGGCTCTTGATAACTCCTGCCACAGACAGTCTAGTCTGTGGGGCCCTTGATAACTCCTGCCACAGACAGTCTAGTCTGTGGAACCCTTGATATATTCCTGCCACAGATATTCTAGTCTGTGGGGACCTTGATATATTACTGCCACAGACAGTCTAGTCTGTGGGGCCCTTGATATATTACTGCCACAGACAGTCTAGTCTGTGGGGCCCTTGATATATTACTGCCACAGACAGTCTAGTCTGTGGGGCCCTTGATATATTACTGCCACAGACAGTCTAGTCTGTGGGGCCCTTGATATATTACTGCCACAGACAGTCTAGTCTGTGGGGCCCTTGATATATTACTGCCACAGACAGTCTAGTCTGTGGGGACCTTGATATTACTGCCACAGACAGTCTAGTCTGTGGGGACCTTGATATATTCCTGCCACAGACAGTCTAGTCTGTGGGGCCCTTGATATATTCCTGCCACAGATATTCTAGTCTGTGGGGACCTTGATATATTCCTGCCACAGACAGTCTAGTCTGTGGGGCCCTTGATATATTACTGCCACAGACAGTCTAATCTGTGGGGCCTTTGATATATTCCTGCCACAGACAGTCTAATCTGTGGGGCCTTTGATATATTCCTGCCACAGACAGTCTAGTCTGTGGGGCCCTTGATATATTACTGCCACAGACAGTCTAATCTGTGGGGCCTTTGATATATTACTGCCACAGACAGTCTAATCTGTGGGGCCTTTGATATATTACTGCCACAGACAGTCTAATCTGTGGGGCCTTTGATATATTACTGCCACAGACAGTCTAATCTGTGGGGCCTTTGATATATTACTGCCACAGACAGTCTAATCTGTGGGGCCTTTGATATATTCCTGCCACAGACAGTCTAATCTGTGGGGCCCTTGATATTACTGCCACAGACAGTCTAATCTGTGGGGCCCTTGATATATACTGCCACAGACAGTCTAATCTGTGGGGCCCTTGATATTACTGCCACAGACAGTCTAATCTGTGGGGCCCTTGATATATTACTGCCACAGACAGTCTAATCTGTGGGGCCCTTGATATATTACTGCCACAGACAGTCTAATCTGTGGGGCCCTTGATATATTACTGCCACAGACAGTCTAATCTGTGGGGCCTTTGATATATTACTGCCACAGACAGTCTAATCTGTGGGGCCTTTGATATATTACTGCCACAGACAGTCTAATCTGTGGGGCCCTTGATATATTACTGCCACAGACAGTCTAATCTGTGGGGCCTTTGATATATTACTGCCACAGACAGTCTAGTCTGTGGGGCCAATCACTGAAAAAAAAAGAAAATCTAGATGCTGTTTTTAATCCACTGATGTACCAGATTTCACTGCCTCATCTCACATAAAATGTTTGTCTTTCAAGTGTTGCTAAAACTCATGTCAACATCAACACTCTCATCTCATATCAACACACCCATCTCACATCAAAACACCCATCTCACATCAACACACCCATCTCACATCAACACACCCATCTCACATCAAAACACCCATCTCACATCAAAACACCCATCTCACATCAAAACACCCATCTCACATCAACACTCTCATCTCACATCAACATTCTCATCTTACACCAACATTCTCATCTTACATCAACATTCTCATCTCACATCAACACTCTCATCATCATAAACCTGTTGCAATCTTACATGAATGTCACATTGTTTGAACTGCATAATTTGACAGTTTGCAACTTCAACCCATCTTTAAACAGGAGTTGTGATGATTACACCCCCCCACCCACCCCATACAATGCTGGAAAGCCATAAAGTTGCTGTTGCCTAGAACCAGCGTGAACTATTTTATATCTGCTCACAACAGTAATATTCCAGAAAAGGCAGAACATTTCAGTCTGACTTGTATGTCACTTAACATACCAGAAGGTGAAACATTTCAGTCTGACCTGTATGTCACTTAACATACTAGAAGGTGAAACATTTCAGTCTGACCTGTATGTCACTTAACATACCATGTATCTCTTCAACGGTGTTGAGTCCTGTATAATCTGAAATCTGCACTTCAAGCATTCAACATATGTACGTGTATATATTTTTATTCTGGATACAATATACATGTCTTCAACAAAATATAAATGTTTTCCATAGCTATACATATTAAACATATAGTCTGAACATAAATATAAAATAAATGAAATATAATGATTATGATGCATAAAATTTCTGTAGATAAAGATAAACATTCAAAATGAGCGTTAGTGGAGAAAGACAGCAGTTTTAAATTATCACAGGCCAAAATAAAAAAGATTTCTGCATAAAATGAATCAAATACAGCACATCTGAGTGTCATCCAACATTTCTATCATGGAATGGATAAGGGTTACAGCCTCAGAAAAGCATTATTCACACACCTGAGATGTTTCTGTTACAGACACCATCTTATTCTACATAAGAATGGCACTATAGTCTTACAACCATCATCAAAGCCAAGACTACATTCACCCATCTCTCAATATGGTAAAAACCTGATAAAATCAGCTTTCATACAATCAGTCATTAAATAAGACAAACATGATGGGATGTGGCTGCTATACAGTGGCATATCATTATGTGGCTGTTAGAGTCCATATCTCACTTATATGTCACTTAACATACTAGAAGGTGAAACATTTCAGTCTGACTTGTATGTCACTTAACATACTAGAAGGTGAAACATTTCAGTCTGACCTGTATGTCACTTAACATACTAGAAGGTGAAACATTTCAGTCTGACTTGTATGTCACTTAACATACTAGAAGGTGAAACATTTCAGTCTGACTTGTATGTCACTTAACATACTAGAAGGTGAAACATTTCAGTCTGACTTGTATGTCACTTAACATACTAGAAGGTGAAACATTTCAGTCTGACTTGTATGTCACTTAACATACTAGAAGGTGAAACATTTCAGTCTGACCTGTATGTCACTTAACATACCATGTATCTCTTCAACGGTGTTGAGTCCTGTATAATCTGAAATCTGCACTTCAAGCATTCAACATATGTACGTGTATATATTTTTATTCTGGATACAATATACATGTCTTCAACAAAATATAAATGTTTTCCATAGCTATACATATTAAACATATAGTCTGAACATAAATATAAAATAAATGAAATATAATGATTATGATGCATAAAATTTCTGTAGATAAAGATAAACATTCAAAATGAGCGTTAGTGGAGAAAGACAGCAGTTTTAAATTATCACAGGCCAAAATAAAAAAGATTTCTGCATAAAATGAATCAAATACAGCACATCTGAGTGTCATCCAACATTTCTATCATGGAATGGATAAGCGTTACAGCCTCAGAAAAGCATTATTCACACACCTGAGATGTTTCTGTTACAGACACCATCTTATTCTACATAAGAATGGCACTATAGTCTTACAACCATCATCAAAGCCAAGACTACATTCACCCATCTCTCAATATGGTAAAAACCTGATAAAATCAGCTTTCATACAATCAGTCATTAAATAAGACAAACATGATGGGATGTGGCTGCTATACAGTGGCATATCATTATGTGGCTGTTAGAGTCCATATCTCACTTATATGTAAAATTTAATAAACATATCTAAACTATATCAGAAAAGAATGCAAAGAAGTTCTACAGCCAATCAGATCTATACTTCAAACAACCAATCAGATACATATCTTAGACAACCAATCACATTTTACACTTCAGAAAACCAGCCAGATTAAAAACTTACACAACCAATCAGATTTATAATTTACACAACCAACTACAACCAGTCAAATTTATACTTTATATAACCAATCACATTCTTAGATTAACCAGTCATATCTATACTTCAGACAAAAAATCCCATTTTATAACTCAGAGATTCAGTTAGGTCCATACTTTCACATATTACATGCATAAAAATAAATAGAGAAATGTTTCTATAAAACATGCTTCTGCTCTTGTAACATACCTGACCCAACAACCTGCATGATACAGAATTTTATCAAGCATCTGAAAATAATTTCTGAATTACATAAATGATTGTATTACTGCCTAAAATACACTTCTGACCACACTGATCTCAACCAGGACAGAAAATGTCAACAATGACCTGAACATGTACATCCCAGACTGTCAGAAAAAAAAAAAAAAATCGGTCACAGTCCTAAAGAAGGTATAAACTAATAAAAACCACAAGACAGGATAACATGATATACAAGAAGACAGAAACTTGTGCCACAAGACAGGATAACATGATATACAAGAAGACAGAAACTTGTGGGCCTGACAATCACTGCATAACTCAAGAGAAGAATAAAGGAGGGGAGACAATTATCTTACCTGCCCACACTGAAGAGAAAGATAACAGATCTAATTACCAAGGACCGGACAAAATGGAGATGTGTGACTGCCAACATGTACAGGAATGGCATCTGATGAATAAATCATTCCAAAAATGTCCAACAAAGAAATCCTTTCAAACACACTCTGGTGATGCATATTTTGGCATCAATAATTTATACTTTCATAAATTTCAAGACAAACATCTAATTTTTTGCCATCTTCTTCATATATCAACTTAAAAACAAAAAAACTTATAAAATTATTTGTACGGATAACTTTCTTCATTGTAAATTAAATCTAGAATGCAATACAAAAACAGACAGACCCTTACAACATAAACACTGTTTGTTATTAACTATGATTAATTATGTCAATCTACTGGTGGAACTAGTTTACGACAGAAACTGCCTAGGAAAATGATTCATGGCTACATCCAGAAACACTTAGCATCTTATTTCTTCAAACTCATTTTCTTTATGGTGAAATGATCCATATATACATGTGCCACCATAAAAAGTAAAGCAACTTGACTGAAATTCTTCATTTATTTCTGAAAACAGAGGCCCCTACTTCCCTGTCTCTGTGACAACACGTAAAATCTGATTCTGAAGTAAGCTCGAGAAAGATGCCACCATCAACAGAAAAAAAGCTGCTGCTATAAAATCTATGCCAGGTTAAAGCTTTTTCCAATTTTTTTTTTTAAAGCAAATAGAAAATGAAAAACTCATAGTGCTAACTAGTAAATGCTTTCACAACAGAATAAAAATGAGACATACATTAAAAATTTTTGTTAAAGAGATCCATGCTATAAATTCTGTATCTAGGACAAAACTGACTGAAAAAGTTTATCATCTATTCTAGCATCCTTTATGCTGCAAGCAGGTTTAAAAAAAAAAAATGTTTATCTGCTTCCACATTTTCATCTCTGTCAGAATATGTGCTGAGATCTACAAGTTCATCATCTGCTCATAAACTACCCATCTACACGAAGAAAATAAACGTCTCATCTGCTCACAAACTGCACATCCACCTGGAGAACAGAATGTTCTTGAGACAATGCTGCAAGCTCCTTCAGAAACTCAT
The DNA here is from genome assembly GCA_009760885.1 of Achatina immaculata. Classification (NCBI taxonomy): domain Eukaryota; kingdom Metazoa; phylum Mollusca; class Gastropoda; order Stylommatophora; family Achatinidae; genus Lissachatina; species Lissachatina immaculata. Next base: position 4,362,596 of record CM019698.1, read on the forward strand.
CAAAGACCAAGGCACAATACACAGCATTCCACGTAGACAGCGAGTGCATGCCGTTGCTGCTGTCTTGGCTGCTGCCGCTGTTGCTGCTGAGATGGTCAGGATTGAAGCGGTCATGCATGTAGTGGTAACTGGAATCACTGCCAACCTTACAAGGATAAAAATAAGTCTTTGAACTTTTCTGAGAAAATTCTTCTGACTAATCTGTTAAGATAAAAATAATTTAAAAACTCATCCTCCAGACAACAAACATCTTTCTCTTCAGCATTTCTTTCTGCTTGTTCTAGAAAGAACACTGCTTATCACTCAACATTCTTCACTCCTTTTTTTTCAATCTCACTGAAAATGCGAGCTGGTGTTCTTTGCAGTCGATGGGATGAAGATGTTGAGGCACAACACCATGTCAGCTTGGGCACAGGCTATGGCAGATATTTTTTCAGTGACTGAGTGCAGCTAGAAAAGCAGAAGACGTGTACTACTTCTTCAGCAGACTCCACCATCTCGGGGACTATGGTGATCTCTTTCCCATTGGCCAGGCTGGATCTGTTACTGGGCTTACCAATGGAGAGATGTGACAGGGTCTTGGTCATCTATGTTTCACCAACTCTGATATTAGCATGTCAGCTATGGGTTGCTGATTGCCAAAAGAGACAGCATCTTGCCCTCAACACTCTTTACATGTTTGCACCTGCTCTAAAAACATCACTACCTATAGCTCAACATTCTTCACATGTTTGTACTTGCTCTAAAAACATCGATACCTGTAACTCAACATTCTTCACATGTCTGTACTTGTAGAAAAAAATCAGTGCTCTCGCAGGCCTTTAATTTGTCAAAATGACCGTGAAAATGAGTTGCTGGCATGTAAATGCCTCTGAAAATCGATAATAATACCTACATGCAGAGCAAGGCACACCAAGTTATACTGTTCTCACGACCGTCAGAGAATGAGCACAAAGAAATGTTGCACTGTATGAAAACCAAGTTCCATAAATATAAGACCGACCAGTGAATGCAATAAAGCACAATATATTCAGCAAGGTTTTACAGAAATAAATCAAAACAACACAGAAATCTAGCATTCAGACGTGGTTATTTGAAACAGTAGCATTCACTGAGAGTTACCTACCGATGCGCTCCGCATGAGTTCTGGCTTCCTGTTCTTTCCTCTCTTGTCTGGTGACCGACGAAATATCAGGTTACTCAAAGTGACCTTCTTTGCTACGGAAATATGGAAACCCAAAGATAACTGCTTCTATATAAGGTATTCCTGGCTTTGTTATGTCTATACAAGGTATTCCTGGATATTATACCTAGACAAAGTATTCCTGGCTAAGCTAGGTCTAGACAATGTATTCCTGACTGTGTTTTGTCTATACAAGGTATTCCTGCCTATGTTATGTCTATACAAGGTACTGCTGGGCATGTCTATACAAGTTATTTCTGGCTATGTCTATACAAGGTATTCCTGGTGATATTATGTCATACAGGGTTTTCCTGGCTATGTTATGTCTAGACAAGGTATTCCTAGCTATATTATGTCTATACAAGGTATTCTTGGCTATGTTATGTCTATATAAGGTATTGCTGGGCATGTCTACAAGTTATTCCTGGCTATGTCCATACAATGTATTCCTGAATGTGTTATGTCGATATAAAATATTCCTGGGTATTCCTCATTATGTTATGTCTATACAATGTATTCCTGGCGATATCATGTCATACGGGGTTTTCCGGGCTGTGTTATGTCTAGACAAGGTAATCCTGGCTATATTATGTTATACAAGGTATTCTGTCTGTGTTATGTCTATAAAAGTTATTCCTGGCTATGTTATGTCTGTATAAGGTATTGCTGGGCATGTCTATAAGTTATTCCTGGCTATGTCTACAGAGGGTATTCCTGACTATTTTATGTCTCTACAAGGTATTCCTGACTATGTTATGTCTAAACAAAGTATACCTGGCTATGTTATGTCTCTACAAGGTATTCCTACCTAAGTTATGTGTATGCAAGGTGTTCTTGGCCATATGATGTCTATACAGAGTATTCCTGGCTATGTTATGTCTATACCAATGATTCATAAACTGGGAAGAACTGGCTTCCCTGGCAGATGATGGAAGGAAAACCAAGCTTGGGGGAGATGAGAACCAACTAAGCAAAAACAAAACTGTCCCTGGGAGATAAGGGGACAGCAGCCTAAAAGTCTGGGAACCACTGGCTTATACCAACACTTCCCCTCATTCTTCAGTTTTGCTGAATCTTTAACTTTGTCACTGGGTCAAGTTGGCAGCTTTCTGAGAACCCACAGCTTATATCTGAATGCCTGAAATATTCTGCAGTCTGGACTCCATCCAAGCATGGACAATTGTTAATATTACAGTAGAATAAGCAGCATTCTAGATCATGGTGTGATTGCTCAGCTGAAAATTAAGTAGTTATATCAGTAATCTGGCACTTTAACAATCAAGTTCTTCTGGTGTTTTCAAATGCTACTCCTTCTGGTGCTTTATCAAGCCACTTCTTCCAGTACTTTAACATGCCACTCCTTCTGGTGTTTTAACAAGCCACTCCTTCTGGTGCTTTAACAAGCCACTCCTTCTGGTGTTTTAACAAGCTACTCCTTCTGGTGTTTTAACAAGCCACTCCTTCTGGTGTTTTAACAAGCCAGTTTCTGGTGTTTTAACAAGCCACTCCTTCTGGTGTTTTAACAAACCACTCCTTCTGGTCCTTTAACAAGCCAGTTTCTGGTGTTTTAACAAGCCACTCCTTCTGGTGTTTTAACAAACCACTCCTTCTGGTCCTTTAACAAGCCAGTTTCTGGTGTTTTAACAAGCCACTCCTTCTGGTGTTTTAACAAGCCACTCCTTCTGGTGTTTTAACAAACCACTCCTTCTGGTCCTTTAACAAGCCAGTTTCTGGTGTTTTAACAAGCCACTCCTTCTGGTACTTTAACAAGCTACTCCTTCTGGTGTTTTAACAAGCTACTCCTTCTGGTACTTTAACAAACCACTCCTTCTGGTCCTTTAACAAGCCAGTTTCTGGCGTTTTAACAAACCACTCCTTCTGGTCCTTTAACAAGCCTGTTGCTGGTGTTTTAACAAGCTACTCCTTCTGGTACTTTAACAAGCTACTCCTTCTGGTGTTTTAACAAGCCACTCCTTCTGGTCCTTTAACAAGCCAGTTTCTGGTGTTTTAACAAGCTACTCCTTCTGGTGTTTTAACAAGCTACTCCTTCTGGTACTTTAACAAGCTACTCCTTCTGGTACTTTAACAAGCTACTCCTTCTGGTGCTTTAACAAGCTACTCCTTCTGGTGCTTTAACAAGCTACTCCTTCTGGTGCTTTAACAAGCTACTCCTTCTGGTGCTTTAACAAGCTACTCCTTCTTGTGCTTTAACAAGCTACTCCTTCTGGTACTTTAACAAGCTACTCCTTCTGGTACTTTAACAAGCTACTCCTTCTGGTGCTTTAACAAGCTACTCCTTCTGGTACTTTAACAGGTCACTCATGTTTTGTGACTCCCAGTTGCATCGTAAACTCCTTTCCATGACTCTGCACCAAGAAAATCAAATATTCACCAAACATTTAAATCTTGGCGCATCTCAATCACCAGTAACTTGGCATGGGAAGAATGGAAAAAGACATCTCAATCACCAGTAACTTGGCATGGGAAGAATGGAAAAAGACATCTCAATCACCAGTAACTTGGCGTGGGAAGAATGGAAAAAGACATCTCAATCACCAGTAACTTGGCGTGGGAAGAATGGAAAAAGACATCTCAATCACCAGTAACTTGGCGTGGGAAGAATGGAAAAAGACATCTCAATCACCAGTAACTTGGCATGGGAAGAATGGAAAAAGACATCTCAATCACCAGTAACTTGGCATGGGAAGGATGTAAGAAGACATCTCAATCACCAGTAACTTGTTATGGGAAGGATGGAAGAAGACATCTCAATCACCAGTAACTTGGCATGGGAAGGATGTAAGAAGACATCTCAATCACCAGTAACTTGGCATGGGAAGGATGTAAGAAGACATCTCAATCACCAGTAACTTGGCATGGGAAGGATGTAAGATGTAAGACGAAGACATATCAATCAACAGTAACTTTACTACCAAGCCTGGTTATACAGAGCCTAAAACATACAAAATTAAAACTTTCTGTTCCACACAGAGCTCTCTCTCACCTCTGAAACTCAGAGCTGCTGATGTGCTGTCTGCTGAAGTTTTTACTGAAGCATGAGGCTGTTTTCTGCCATCTTGACTTCCCACTACTCCCTGTCTTAGATGTTCTTCTTCTCTTTTAATGAGATTCTGCTTGGCATTAGCAACCAGGCTGTCAAACTGTTTGACTGTCAGTGAGATACTCTCAAGCTTCTGTTTCAGTGATGAAAGCACCTACAGAGGGATAAATATAGTTGTACAGGCATTGTTACATGGCTGGAGAGATGGACAAGTATTGTGACATGGCTGGAGAGATGGACAAGTATTGTGACATGGCTGGAGAGATGGACAAGTATTGTGACATGGCTGGAGAGATGGACAAGTATTGTGGTATGGCTGGAGAGATGGACAAGTATTGTGACATGGCTGGAGAGATGGACAAGTATTGTGACATGGCTGGAGAGATGGACAAGTATTGTGACATGGCTGGAGAGATGGACAAGTATTGTGACATGGCTGGAGAGATGGACAAGTATTGTGACATGGCTGGAGAGATGGACAAGTATTGTGACATGGCTGGAGAGATGGACAAGTATTGTGACATGGCTGGAGAGATGGACAAGTATTGTGACATGGCTGGAGAGATGGACAAGTATTGTGACATGGCTGGAGAGATGGACAAGTATTGTGATATGGCTGGAGAGATGGACAAGTATTGTGACATGGCTGGAGAGATGGACAAGTATTGTGACATGGCTGGAGAGATGGACAAGTATTGTGACATGGCTGGAGAGATGGACAAGTATTGTGATATGGCTGGAGAGATGGACATGTATTGTGACATGGCTGGAGAGATGGACAAGTATTGTGATATGGCTGGATAGATGGACAAAGATTGTGATATTGCTGGATAGATGGACAAATATTGTGATATGGCTGAATAGATGGACAATTATTATGATACTGCTGGATAGATGGAAAATTACTGTCACATGACTATATAATTGGACATGCACAGTTACATGAAAAATGAAAGAAAAAAAAAATCTATGAAGTGGCTTATTGCATCCTCTGACAACATATGATACCTGAATGAGAGATCGAACCGACGGCTGAAAAACCAAATTATGACTGAAGAGAAAGGATCGCAGCAGGGGCTGGGGGTATGCTGCCAGTCTGGACAGCACATCTGTTAGCAGCAAGTTAAAGTACAGCGAGTTGGTGATCATGCTCTCTAGACGAGCAAACAGCGTACTCAAAAATGGACCTGATAAAACATGAAATAAGAAAACATAATTTTTCTTTTAACTTAATTGTTTTAGGTCTGTTAGAAATCTGGCTTTAACTCTTTCCGTGCCTGTCGTCAGATATCTGATGCTTCTGGTTCCTCACCTGGATGCCAGTCATCAAAGATTTGATGTTTGGTTTGTTTCATTAAAAAAACCGGTGTAATGTTTAGATTGTACACATTTCGTACACATGTCCGATGACACTTTTCAAAATGGCAAAAGAGTGCTTAGTTATGAGTGATGTCGAGCAAGAAAAATGAAGAGAAACATCGAGAAATTTCAATTTTTGGTGATGTAAATAGGGGTATGGACATGGGCTGTGACCAGATCACTGTTTTTGAATGTATACCAAGTAGATCTAGACATATTAGACAACTGGAGAAGTAGTTAGAAGGTTATTTCAGACATTACTTTAGCGAGAATTCAACATATGAAAAAAGACAACATCGACAGGTAGTTCTAGGCATCTCAGATGGTAAGTATTCTAGATCTAGAGGTACCCGATGGTAAGTAGGACACAATTATTGTCTAAAAACATCACATTACTTCTTTTTTCCTAAAATATTCTGCATTTATGAAATTATGAATACATTTAGTTATATTCTGAAACATAATAAGTACATGGAAGTACACTGAAATACTATTTTCATTCAATTTTACAACTATACCCCCTATACACATCAAGACCCGCGCTTTTACTCCGGTACCAACTGAATGTCCGCGTTTCTTCCTCTGGCACAGAAAGAGCTAAGACTTTCTAAATAAGAAATTAGTTCACAAGTTTTCTAAATTAAACAGTCAGAAATGATCAAGAAATCTACGTATTTTCAAGATGTAAATCACGGATTAAAAAAGGTTAAGGAAATAAACTAAAAGGTGGTAAGAAAAAGATAATGCTACATATGAAAACCAAACAAACAAACAAAAAAAGTGATGCTGTGGTCTGAAAGTGTGCCAGGGCAGTGTAATGGTTTGCACACTCATCTGTCAAAGAGAAGGTCCCCAGTTCAATTCTGTACTCAGGTGGAATTTTTCTTCTGTTTTTCAAACAAATGCTGCAAGGACAGGTGCTTGCATCCCTACCTCAAATGCTGCAGTGACTTACAAATATGAAGGCCCTAACACTTCACACTTCTGCAGCATGCAAATGCTACAGGACAGATCTTATGGTTTGAAAACAACAGGCAAGAACAAGCTAACATCATAGTATGATAACCAAACAAGTGTCAAAGCTCTTTTCTGTAGCAAAGTTTTCTATGTGTAGGCCTTGAATAATTCTTTCACCAAATAAGTCTTTATAAAGTATTTTTTTAAAAATATGATTCTAATACTTCTCATATCTCAAGATACTGGAGAACACCACAATAAACTGTCACAAAATGATAAGCAAGATACTGGAGAATACTACAATAAATTGTTACAAAATGATAAGCAAGATACAGGAGAACACCACAATAAACTGTCACAAAATGATAAGTGAGATAATGGAGAATACCACAATAAATTGTCACAAAATGATAAGCAAGATACTGGAGAACACCACAATAAACTGTTACAAAATGATAATCAAACAGACAGATAAATTTCTCTTCACATTTTGAGCAGAGGGTAGCACAGTAAATACTAAGATGACTTATCAAGAAAAATGTGGTGACTGTTGCACTAACACATTAGAAAAATGGTCTTGTAAGAACGAGAACATCTACATGCAAGGTGAGGGACACTTGCCTACCTTTACACATGACTGTCAGCATATTAAGATTATGAAAACATATTATTCACATAAAATGAATCCCTTCACATTTGAACTGTGATAGCATACATTAAAAGCCTCATTATCCTTGGCAGAAATCATAGAGCTAAGGTAAGAATAATAACTGCCCATGTGGATACAGCTCTCCCAGACCAAATTTTTATGCTGTTTTATAATGATGATTAGCTGAAACAGGAAATACACTGTGAAATTTTCAAAATCCTGGCACTAATTTTCATGAGAATTTAACACCAGTTTCATATAACCAGCTAGGACAAATGGTAAGTGACTTTAAAATGTTATAGTTTCACATAAAATACCATAAATTAAATCATAGCCTATATGAAATTAATTAAGCACCAACCTATATTAGGTGGATCGTTAAGATACCGCAGCTTTCTTGAGCCAGGACTCTGTGGTGCTGTCAAGCGGAGCTCTTCAGAAGAGGAAAGCAGAGATCTGAAGGGGGATAGGTCACCTTGAGATTTCACTGATGAAAACACTGACCCTGGCAATGAATGTAATGAGTTCTGGTTGAGTTTGACAGCAGCAGGAATATTTTTAGATGTAATTTGTTCTTTGCTTATTGTGACAGAGTTTGCGTAGGAGAAATAGCTGTCAGTAGTTACAATGCTGCTGTTTGTGTTTTTACTTTTGTTTGCATCTGAGTGAACTTTCTCACAATTTCCATCACTAGGTCCCTCAGGTAAGTCCAAAGAGCTGGATCTTCTTGGCCCAGCTTGGCTGTTCCATGAACGAGCTGCAGATGGCTTTGACATCTTTGTCACAGCATTTTCTTCAAAGTTAGCTCTGCTGTGTCTGCTGAACTCTGCCGTAGAAGGGACACCTGCAGGGAGTTCTGACTGATGAAAGCTTGAAGACTGTGCAGTGTCTGTAGGTAAGGACACTTCAGGTAAGTCCAAGGACCCGTTTACTATGCCCTCCACATTGTTCACCAATGTTTTCTGACAGCCTTCTTCAACTGGGTTTTTAAGAAAATCACTGAAATCAGTCAAATCCTCACCAAAGGGCTGAACAATCAGTCCTCTCTCATCATTTGTGCATAGATCTTGTTCATTTAAATATTCCATGAAGGAGTTCAGGTCATGAAGACTTGCATAGAGCTTAGGATCAACTTTCTGACTCGGCCCAGTTCCAGCTTTCTTACTACACGTGTCCACTGAACAGACCGAGGAGTTTCTATCAATGTGCGTTAATTTTTGGTCAAAGGTTTCTTTATCACTATTATCTCCCCCTGCAGCTGTATCATCTTCATCTTTCATACGTGAGTTTTTCAAGTTGGATTCCAGTTCTGCATGCTGAACTGTTGCAGAGTTGTCCTGACTTTTGTTCAAACTGTTTGTTACTCCAGCACCCTCTCTACATGAAGAAATTTTGTCAGAAGCGACGATGCTGTCGGGAGTGGGGCTTTCACCATCGTAAAGAAACAGCCAGTGGTGACAAGCCTGGGACGTCTGCTCCAGCTTGGCACGGGCATCACAGAGATAATCAAAGTAGTTTGTCTCCCCCTGGAACTGTCTCGAACTAACTTCCAAGGATGCAGAAACTGTGTCAGAGACCAAACTAACTGTAGAACTTCTACTACTTGAAAGGAATCTGAAATGAAAGAGAAGAACATCTGATAGGCACCAGGCCAACAGTGAAACTTACAATTTATAAATCAGTGTTAGAATGCATGCATTTGCTCTGTGCTACAACTGTTTCACTATACAAAATATGAATGCTAAAGACAAGTTACTTTTGGAGACATTTTAAATCATGCACTGTATCTTCTGATCTTTCTTACATCTTACATCCTTCCCGTGCCATTAAACGTCACAGAGGGCCCACATAGTTGTTTTCCAAGTTTTCCTGTTTTCGGCGTCTTTCAACTTCATCAAGGGATGTTATGCCCACTAAATCGGCTTTTCTTAACAATGTCCTCTTTAGAGTTTCACATGGTTGACCTCTTTTTCTTCAGCCTGTTGTGCTCTACTTGATAGATTGTTCTGGTAATCTCTGATGGTTTCTTCTCATCACATGGCCTAAATATGCCCATCTTCTTTTTCTGATCACCTATGAGACAGGTTGTTGTCTGCTCATCTGTCTTATCTCTGTGTTGTTCTTAAATTCATTCAACTTTATACCAAGCATTTTCCTTAGGCATTTGTTTTCAAAAGAGTCTAATTTCTTGTGTATTTCTTTAGTTGAATTCCAGCTTTTGATCTTTGCTTGTGTATAAATGAAATAAACTGCTAGCAACTCAAAAATTGCTGACAATATATGACCATCATGTACAATCCAAGGTACCTGACTAGTTAAGTGATAGTCAGTTGTCTGATTCTGCCCTCAGGTATCCCAATTATCCATATTATAGAAAAAAGGCACCTGACACTCCTTAAGCTAGGGAAAGAAATGTGGTCAGGTTTTTTGCTGACCATATCACCGTCTAGAGTGCCAAATGATCAAAGATAATATGGCCACTAACACAATGACCTCTGTATACCAACTGTATGGAGCAGATCAAGGAAAAATATGTGTACTAAACTATAGTCGAACCCACTTAATATCACATTGCTTTATGTCACCACCTGGATATTGTCACATAAATTTGTATCCCCAGCCAACTCCCATAAGTAATGAATGGGCTTTACTCCCGTTAATATCACTCCACTTATTGCCACAAATCGGTTAATGTCATGGTATTTTTGCACCCAGAGGAGCTAAAGACTCCCCTTTGTATCACAGAATGGGTGAGTACAAGCTAAAAATATCTCACAAAGCGTTATCAGCTTCACAATTCATCAAAGAAGGGGCCGGCCGTTTGATCACAGAGTAATTGCTGCATCAACTTTTTGAACATGTGGGCATCAAAACTCACGTGGTGTGAATGAAAGGTTTACCACGGCCGCCCTTTTGTGATTAAAATCTGGATTTTTTCTGTCACTGACTTCTTTATCAAGACGTGGGCGATGTTAAATTGGCAACATGAGGTGATAGTTAGTCAGGCTCAAATAGTGTACTGTGAATCATATAGCTGAGAACTTCTCTCTGGTTCTCGTTGTGATAGATAATGGCTACTAAATACACATGCGTTGATCTGGCTTTGAACAGTAAAATGGATATTCTGAAGCAAGTTGATGAAAAAGTTACAAGAAAGGACATAGTGGATAAATTTGAAATTGACTTTTCAACTGTATCAAACCAAGACAAAACTGAACGAGACTTTTACTCGTCTTTAGTTAGGTCAAACTTTAAGCTAAGGCATGCGAATTCCTACATGGATATTGAGTGTGCTCTGATGAAATGGTTCAAACAGACTTCTGGCTGCACTAGGGTCGATTTTTAAGCAGGATAATGCTCGACCTCATGTGGCACAACTCACCACCCAGTTCTTCACTGACAACAATGTCCAGACCATTCCATGGCCATCCATGTTGTCAGACATGAACCCAACAGAACACTTATGGGATGAACTCAACAGACAAGTCCACCAGCCAGACATGGCACCAAAAAATCTCCGACAGTTGTCTCTTGCACTGCGGAAAGAGTGGGCAGCCATCCCACAACAACATATCCAATGGCTAGTTGGATCCATGTCAAGGAGATGTTGTTCTCTGAGACAGGCCAATGATTTTTAATGGACTCCTGTTTATGTCAACTCCACTTACTGTCATCACATTTTGACGGTCCCGACAATGTGACATTAAACAGTTTTGACTGTATATGTGTGCACTAAATCTATATCCTATATACCTCAATGGCATTGATCACAGAAAAAATGTGCACTATAACTATATATGTTCACTAAATTTATGTCCTATGTATCTCAATGGCATGGAACAAATTAAGGAAAATATGTGCTCTAAACTATATATCCCACATACTTCAATGGTTAGGAGCACAGTGATGAAAATATGTGCAGTAAACTGTATGTCCTATATATCTTACTGGCATGGATCACAGAAAATATGTGCACTAAACTATATTCTAAACAAAACAAAATTAAACACTTTATCGACAAAGACACAAGAAAGATATACTACATATCACACATACAAACACAGTTAGATTCGCACTTAGATAGTTCCACAATCTAGGATGGATGCTCAGTCTCAAACACAAAAAGGCTCCACTCACTTCACAAATGAGCATTAAATCTGATTTGTGACAAACACCCAGTACAGACTGCAGATCAACACAAGCAACTCAAAACTCTACTTCTCAAATATAGTCATTTTTAACAAAGTTAAGTTTGTTCACAGAATTCTGTCACACAATGCTTCGCCTTACTCGTGGTCACTGTTTACATATAACACTAAACATAGCCAACGTTTAAAAAACTGTCTTCTTCCAAAACCCAGGATTGATCTGTACAAGAAAAGCCTTGTATACTCTGCAGAACAGCTCTGGAACACCCTCCCCTACCATTTAAAATCCATTAGTAATACTTCATCCTTTAACTCAAACCTGTTTCATTATTTATTGCTTGTAACTATATGCCTCCATAGAATAACTAGCACTCTCTCAACACATGACTCACCAACCATCAAGTACTAAAATGACATAGTTCAAAAAGTAACTTGTTAGATATTGTTAGAAATTATTTTAATGTTTGTTAAAAAGCATATGTTATCTGTACTGAAAATGTATTTTTGTTTATGGATATGTCTGTATGTGTGTGTGAGAGCTATTTTATTAGGTTAATTACTTCTTCTCTTTTACTTTGAATGTAATAGTTTAATCTTACACTCTTTTTGATATGTTTTTATCCTAATGTAATTTGTGTACTTGTATAAAACTGAGTATGTGGGAAGAATGAAAGATGGAGTGATGAAGGGCAGAATGTAAGATGGGCCTGCGTGCCCAATTCTTTACCTTATAAAAATAAAGATCATTCATTCATTCATTCTTCTTCTTCTTCTTCAGCTTTTTGAGCCATTAAAAGCTCATTGCTGGAGATAAAGTCTGCCCCCATTCCTCTCTATTCCTAATCTTACTCTCCAGCTGGCAACACCAATTACTTTTATATCCTCTTTTATGTTGTCTTTCCATCCTGGTCTACTCCTTAGTCTTCTTTCCTTCATCTCTTGTGCATACATAATTTTCATTTGTCTGTTCTCTTCCACTCTTTTTTACATGGCCCAGACTGCGTAGTCTGTTCAGTTTCAAGACTTCTGTAATTCGTTGGAAATGGTGTGGGTGCCTTGTCAAGGTGTGACAGCCTGTGTACCCTTACCATCCCCAGAGCTACACCAGCACTAAATTATATATGTGCACTAAACTATATATGTGCACTAAACTATATATGTGCACTAAACTATATATGTGCACTAAACTATATATGTGCACTAAACTATATGTCCTGTATACCTCAATGGCATGGAGCAGACAATCATTTTCTCACAATATAACACTTTTCTTAACAATATCAACCTGCATAAATCCATACCTAGGTACAATTAACAACACTACTTCAAATAAACTATACCTGTACCTGGGTGTGTGAGATGTGGTTTTCACACCTTTAAGGTGAGATGGGGCTGCCGGCGAGAGAGTCGAGGGTATGTTCTTCGGAAGGGCCTTTGTGCAACATGATGGTCTCAAGGACAGGAACTTCTCAGCAGACTTGCTATAAAGGTCAAGGTCATTGACAGACCTCCGCTGACTGACCATTACATGAGTACAAGGCACTAAGTACCTGAACACATACAACAGCATGAGGTTACGTGCAAATATTGCCACTGACAAGCACACATTCACTACATGCACCGATATATGTGAATGCTGGCACACACATGAACAAATACAATCATTCATTCTATCACTCACCTCATTCTCTCACCCACTCACCCACACATGTATGTAAAATATGTGAACAATTCTGTCACAGAGGAAAACAAAGGCTTAGCTTTTCTGATTAACAGACACGTATACTCTCAACTTTCAGCCCTTACTTCTGATGCTCTGAAGGAGTTGAGCACCTCTGCCTTGTCTCACGCAGTTCAGGTCTGTGGGGTGTTGCTTTTATATTTATATTACCCACATTTCTTCAGCAAAGTTAAGTCACTGTTAATTTGTTTTATATACATATAATTACCCACATTTCTTCAGCAAAGTTAAGTCACTGTTAATTTGTTTTATATACATATAATTACCCACATTTCTTCAGCAAAGTTAAGTCGCTGTTAATTTGTTTTATATACATATAATTACCCACATTTCTTCAGCAAAGTTAAGTCACTGTTAATTTGTTTTATATACATATAATTACCCACATTTCTTCAGCAAAGTTAAGTCACTGTTAATTTGTTTTATATACATATAATTACCTACATTTCTTCAGCAAAGTTAAGTCACTGTTAATTTGTTTTATATACATATAATTACCCACATTTCTTCAGCAAAGTTAAGTCACTGTTAATTTGTTTTACATACATATAATTACCCACATTTCTTCAGCAAAGTTAAGTCACTGTTAATTTGTTTTACATATGTATAATTAACCACATTTCTTCAGGAAAGTTAAGTCACTGTTAATTTGTTTTATATATATATAATTACCCACATTTCTTCAGCAAAGTTACGTCACTGTTAATTTATTTTTTAAAAATGTACTTATGTACTGACAGAATTGATGTTTCTTCCTTCTCTCAGCCTACCAGTCCATGAGCATCTAACAGCTCACCATTATAAAGACTGCTACATGTCGTTACATCACACGATGTTCTCAGTCCTTCATTTGATGACTTTTCTACTTCAGATTTTCAGTAAACATACTAATTTATCAGACATTCCATCAGTGCCGTAATCTTTCACACTTTTCACCATGACACTCCTAGATCACACTACGGTTCTTCCACTATTTCAGTTTTTATAAACAGCCTTGACATTCCTATCAATCAAAATCCAGAAAGTTCCCAGACTCTATGGAGATATGATTTTCCACATCAAATGACAAATATAACAGCTTTATTACCTTCCTTTAAACTCTGCGTATGTTGGACTAGGAGTTAGCCACAATGGGGTTTTGTTTTGGTTTTTTTTGGGTTTTTTTTCAATTTCTGATGCAGGGAGTGGAAAGTGGTAGAAAGAAACAGAGATTTTCTGTCTAACTGTTGTGGGTTCTTGCCTTGATATCACTGTTGCTTCTATTCACACTCTGGACCTCGTGCACCAGGTTATGTTCCTTCTCCAGCGGAGGAAATTGGGACAAATTTTGAACCTGTCCAGCATGCAATGATAATAACCTGTTGATAGCTTCTTTTTTTTTTTTTTTTTAAATTCTTGAAGGCTTTTTTTGCTAGCTCCACTACTATAGGGTAACTGGTTGAAATCTACCTTGCTGAACATGCTGTAGCAATGTGTGGTAAGTTCTGACAAGTGAAAGATGTCTCCAGCCCAGTTTCTGTGACTTCCTCCAAAGTCCAAGCTGCCTTTGTTGTAGGGACCTCACAAGTTTCAGACATGGTTTCCATCAGACAGAGCACGACCAAGACGAAGATGATGATGAGAAAAGAATGAAGAAAATGACCCGTTGGAAAAAAATGTTAAGATTTTTGTTAGGGTAAGTTGATGAAATGTTAAGAAATGAAATAGCTTACCTGAAAACAAGCTGAAACATAACATCCTCACAATTCAGGTCTACCAGAGTGTGAAATAATGACAGGGTCACTGCTGAAAGCTGAAAGTAAACGTTATTTCAACAAATTGTTTTTTTTTTCTTCTCGTCAGCTTAACGCAGAAATCTATTACAACAGAGGCCTAAACTAATGTCATCATTTCTATTCTTACAAAGTGTGAGAGCTTTCAAAACAGACAAATTTTACCTTATGATTAAAAAAAAAGCAGAAATTTAAAATTAACAAAAATGTAATCCCTATGATTAAAGAGGAGATTACAAAAGTTATATTCTTCAACCTTACAAGCAAATATTCACATAAATAGTTAGCCTTTTTAAGGATGGATTTTAAAAAAAAATTCAGCAAAAATGTCAATATTTGGAGAAAATCACAAATTTGATGACCCCTGTTTCCTATATTTTCATTTCTCATTTTTAAATAACAATTTTTTTTAAAATATGATGCTTTGGTTTTATACACATATATTTCATGAAGATCCTTTGGTTTTATACACATAGATTTCATAAAGATCCTTTGATTTTATACACATATATTTCATGAAGATCCTTTGGTTTTATACACATATATTTCATGAAGATCCTGTGGTTTTATACACATATATTTCATGAAGATCCTTTGATTTTATACACATATATTTCATGAAGATCCTTTGGTTTTATACACATATATTTCATGAAGATCCTTTGGTTTTATACACATATATTTCATGAAGATCCTTTTGTTTTATACAAATATATTTCATGAAGATCCTTTGGTTTTATACAAATATATTTCATGAAGATCCTTTTGTTTTATACACATATATTTCATGAAGATCCTTTGGTTTTATACACATATATGTATTTCACGAAAGGTAACAAATTCTACACAGATAATATTGATGTTTTGGAAGCAGGCACAAAACAAATAAAAGCAAAACCATAACAGTATCATGTAAACATATATAAGCTACATCACTGGCTACAGTCTATGAAAACAATAATCTATGTCACGTCAAACTAAGATTTACATGAATGAAAATCACCCTGTGAAAATGATGCAGCAAAATGTGTCTCATTCAATAAACTCTGTCTCATTCAATAAACTGTCTCATTCAGTAAACTGCATATGATAGAAGAAGCTGCATAGGATGCAGTAAACTGTGTGGAAGTTTAAATCTCCAAGCACAGTTTTAACTCTCAGATAACCACCACTGTCTGTGACATGTCATTCAAGCTGATTTTTAAACTCCATGAAAACACTACTCAGCTGCTACTTTGTGATAGTTTTAAAATGCATCCGTAATCTTCATCCACAATTTATCTAAAAAAAAAAACAAGATTTTGATCAGCTGACATGAGTTTCAACTAAGTCTGATGAACTTTGAACTTAACAACACAAACAAGGAAAAAAACCGTTAGTCTGGCTTGCCACAACAATTTAATAACAATAAAAACTGTCGCATCCAAACAATTTACTAACAAAACCAAATGCCATTTTAAGAAGTCAAAAAAATTGTAAAGATAAACTCTCAAAGTTCTTTTGTGACAAAATTTATGCAAGAATTAGAACTTCTTTTGTAGCACAACTTACATGAGAATTAGAACTTCTTTTACAGCACAACTTACATGAGAATTAGAACTTCTTTTACAGCACAACTTACATGACAAATCAGGACTTCTCTTGCAGCACAAATTACACGAGAATTAGAACATTTCTTGCAGTACACCTTACACAATAAATTAGAACTTCTCTTACAGCACAACTCACACGAGAATTAGAACTGATACGGGACAGGAGTGAGTCCAAGATGAGAACATCATCATATTTCTCCGTGAGCACAAATCTGAGAACAGCTTTCAAGAAATGTGGGTCAGTCACATGCCGGATGAAAAGGTCAAGGTAAGCTGTAGCTGCCATCACCTCCTCTCTGGAAATCTAGGACATAAAAAACAAAAAAAACAAAATACAACCACTAATAAGAACAAAGCAAAGTTTTGTGAATTTTTAAAAAAAAAACATTAAGGTAAAATAAACAAATTAGTATTTACAGTTGGTCACGCTCTCTAAATTAAAACTTGCTATTTTTTTTAAAATATGGTAATATTAATAAATTGATATTTTTAGTGACTGACTATTGCTACATTAAGACTTGTTCATTTAAAAAAAAAGAAAAACTCCAAGTTTGCTCAAATTAAAAATTTAATTCATATTTATATAACACTTTAAATTTCATTTTTTAAAATAAATTGAGCTTCTGAGCATATGTGGAAGAGTTTGTGTGTAACTCAGTGTTTATCATATAACTAAAAGCATCAAATAAAATCATAAAGAACCAACAAATATATAGAT
Source organism: Achatina immaculata (assembly GCA_009760885.1). Lineage (NCBI taxonomy): Eukaryota > Metazoa > Mollusca > Gastropoda > Stylommatophora > Achatinidae > Lissachatina > Lissachatina immaculata. The sequence goes on from CM019698.1 coordinate 4,379,776, forward strand.
GAAGCAAGGAATAGCTTTCGGGCACAAAGGAAAATGAAAGAAAACAGAAAGGCTGAAATGCCTCTTAGCAAACACATGAACAAGTATAATATGCCCTCTTGAAACTTCTTTCTCACATATCATCTTAGTGCTGTGTCAGAATTACCAAACCTTACTTCTACTCACTTTGTGATTCACACTTTATAGCTCATAAAGTTTTCAAAAGTTCACTCACTGGCATTCGCTGGAACTAAGTTTTATAAAATCACCTCCTTACATTCTTATAGCACACTAATTATCTCCGTAAGTACTAGGTCACGCTGAATCTGCGGCCAGGATGTGAAGTTCTAGTGGCATGTACTCGAGACTCTGACCCAGTGGCCACGTGTGAGCACGCTGGACTCTCCTAGTCAATGTTATCAAGTCTGCACTTATCTCTCACCAGTAACTTGCTCACTTCAGATACCATCAGTTGGTAAAGGTGACCCATAAGTCTGCAGCGGCCAACACAAATACAGCATTCCCTTTTCTTCGGCATTCCCCCTAAGAAAGCTGTTGTTTGTGTTCTGTTTCTACCGTGCTCCTTGCAAGGCTCAGCATATTTTTAGGACTAGGTTCATCACCTTCCCTGCTCACTTGGCCAGACTTTTTCCAAGGGCACTACAGGGAAACAGAACTGAGGTCCCCGTCAGTTATGGTGTGCCAGCCCTGATGGAAGCAACCAGCTATTAGTCACCGACTGCTGTCTCATATTAGTCACCGACTGCTGTCTCATATTAGTCACTGACTGCTGTCTCATATTAGTTACTGACTGCTGTCTCATATTAGTCACTGACTGCTGTCTCATATTAGTCACTGACTGCTGTTAGTCACAGACTGCTGTCTCATATTAGTCACTGACTGCTGTCTCATATTAGTTACCGACTGCTGTTAGTCACCGACTGCTGTCTCATATTAGTCACCGACTGCTGTCTCGTTCAGCGTGACTACTATGCCTCCCCCCCCACTCCACCCCAGCTCAAAGAACAAAACACTTAATACCTGCAATAACTACTAACTATAACAAAGTTAGTCACTTCATATTAGTTAACACATAGAATCTTGTTAGCTAGCACACAAAATCTTATTAGCAAACACACAGAATCTTATTAGGTACCACAGAATCTTATCAGCAATCATACAAAATCTTATTAGCTAGCACACAGAATCTTATTAGCTAGTACACAGAATCTTATTAGCTAACACACAAAATCGTATTAGTAAACACACAGAATCTTATTAGCAAACACACAGAATCTTATTAGCAAACACACAGAATCTTATTAGCAAACACACAGAATATTAGCAAACACACAGAATCTTATTAGCAAACACATATAATCTTATTAACAAACACACAGAATCTTATTAACAAACACACAGAATATTAGCAAATACACAGAATATTAGCAAACACACAGAATCTTATTAACAAACACACAGAATATTAGCAAACACAGAATTTTATTAGCAAATGCACAGAATCTTATTAGCAAACATACATAATCTTATTAGCAAGCACACAGAATTTTATTAGCTAGAACACATAATCTTATTAGCTAGAACACAGAATCTTATTAGCTAACACACATAATCTTATTATCAAACACACAGAATATTATTAGCCAGCACACAGAATCTTATTAGCAAACACATAATCTTATTTGCTAGCACACAATCTTATTGGCAAACATGCAGAATCTTATTAGCAAACACGAAATTTTATTAGCAAAAGACACAGAATCTTATTAGCAAACACACAGAATCTTATTATATAGCACATAAGTGTTTTCCAGTCATTTATGTTTTCTGAAACACAAAATTTAGACATATTTCTATGATGCTACAACAAATCTAGACTTGCAAAAACAAACATTCAAAATGACCAATACTCATATACCCCTAGTTGTATACCTGAGTAAGTAATATAAAATCTCAGTTAATAAAATGTTAACCAGTGAGATTAAAACAATATATATATATATATGGGTTCTGACTTTCTTCCTTTATATGTCACTATATTTTTTTGTATCCTATATACATATTCTGGTCATATTGATTAATTTATTAGGTATCTCAAATTCTTTCATAATTTTCCATAAGCTGCTCCTACCTATGCTGTCATAAGCTTTCTTGAAGTCAATGAAGATATTATGTACTTCTTTTCCATATTCCAGTACTTTTCTGCTCTTTGACATAGATAAAATATTTAGTCTACGGTTGATCTGTTCTTCCTAAAACCTGCTTGGTAGTCTCTCAGTATGCTCTCACTGTATGGTTTTAATCTATTTAAAAGTATTATAGATAACACAAGGGGTGATTGATAAGTTCTCAGCATAAGGTACAAATACTTGAAACACGCAGTTGATATTAGGTGCATTTGTAGATCAGGTTAATATAAGATTAAACACCAAGTTTCAAGAAATTAACTGCAACCAATTTTTTTTACAGGCTACTGAAGTGGTAAGGGGTGGCAGAAATTGAGAAAATGGATAAAATTTCTCACAGAGCAGTCATTTGCTACCTCTGCATCAAGGGCTTATCATCGAAGGAAATCCATGGGGATATGGTAGAGACTCTAGGGGAGAGTGCCTCTTCTTACAACACAGTGAAGAAATGGGCAGCTCAATTCAAACATGGAAGGGAGAGTCTGGAAGATGATCTCCATCCAGGAAGACCAAGAACGGTAACCACTGATGAAACCACCAGCAGAATCCATGACATGATAATGGAGGAATGATGACTAACTGAGCGGTATATTGCTACTGAGTTGGGTATCTCCTAGGAATGCATTCATGCCATTATTCACAATGATCTTCAAATGACAAAGGTCTCTGCTTGATGGCTCCCAAAACTTCTTGGAGCTGATCACAAACGACAGCATCTCAACATGTCAAGAGACAATCTTGGCCATTTTTCTGCAGATCCTGAAAAGTTTCTTCAGCAATTTGTGACTATGGATGTCTCTTGTGTTCATCATTTTCAACCAGAAAAAAAGAATAGTCAGAGCAGTGGAAACATCATGGATCCCCACCTCCAAATAAAGCAAGGGTGGTTCTGTCTGCAGGCGAAATGATGGCTTCCATCTTTTGGGATTCAGAAGGTGTGCTATTGGTAGACTATCTTCAAAAGGGCAGAAAAGTCACCAGGGCCTATTACCCTAATCTTGTGAAGCAACTGCGGGTCAAACTGAAGGAAAAGCGTTGAGGGAAATTGACGAGAGGAGTCATCTTTCAGCAAGACAATGCTCCAGTTCACAAGTCGGTGGTGGCGGCACTGGCTGCCATTCAAGAATGCGGCTTCCAGCTTCTTGAACATCCTCCTTATTCCCCAGATTTGGCAAATTTCCTTCAGATGATTATATCATTCATGATGTAGACCAATTTCTACTGGCACAAGATGCTGACTTTTACAAAGAAGGGATCCGTATGCTCCAGGACTGCTGGACCAAGTGCATAAACTTGAAAGGGGACTATGTTAAAAAATAACCCAAAAAATGTCCACAAATAATCCGTTATACCTTATGCCGAGAACTTATCAATCACCCCTCATACTTTGCAGGTTGTTTGTAGTAATATATATATATATGTGATATATATATATGAAAATTCCTCTCAATCAAAATGGAAAAATACACATAGAAGGGGCAGATATTGAAGAAGTCAATCAATTTGCATACCCTGGCAGCTACATAGACTAGGATGGTGACATTAGAAAGGAAGTTAGGATCAGAATTGCAAAAGCAGCATCCATCTTCAAGAATCTTGAGAACATATGGAATTCAAAAGTTATAAGCACAAAAACCAAGTTAAGACTATTCAATTCAAATGTAATCTCCACCCTCATTTATGCATGTGAAAGCTGGAAAACAACTAAAGAAATAGAAAAAAATTAGACTCTTTTGAAAACAAATGCCTAAGGAAAATACTCGGCACCAAGTGGAATGAATTCAAGAACAATGCAGAGATAAGACAGATGACTGAACAACAACCAGTCTCATGGGTGATCAGGAAAAGGAGATAGACATATGTTAGTCACTTGATGAGAAGAAATGATCAGAGAATCCCAAAACAAGCTATCAAGTGGAACACAACAGGCCGAAGACAAAGAGGCAGACCGCGTGAAACTCTGAAGAGGACATTGTTAAGAGAGGCCAAATTAACAGGCATAAAATCCTTTGATGAGGTTGAAAGACTCGTCGAAGACAGGAAAAATTGGCGAACTACTTTGTGAGCACTATGTGACGTTTAACAGCACAGGAAGGATATAAGATATAAGATAAGATATATATATATATGTATATGTATATATATATATATATATATATATATATATATATATATAAGAACTGGTTTAAAACAAAGTGATACATTATCTCCATTACTATTCAACCTAGTACTAGAAGAGGTAATCAGAAAAGTGAATGAAGAAAGTAGTACAGAAGAACAAGCTAAACTGCTAGGATACGCTGATGATGCCGACCTAGCGGGGGAAACTATGCAAGAAGTCATCAATACCTGCATTCACCTGAGAGATGTGGCACTGAAAGTCGGCTTGACCATTAAACAAGATAAGACAGAGTATATGAAGATATCAAGAGACCAGAGGCAGAATGATACAGATTATATAAATGTTGGAGATATGATTATTAGGAAAGCAGAAACATATACTGTTCAAAAAAAATAATAAACACAACACTATTGTAGTCGTAATGGACACCAAATTTCAAACTTGTATCAAAATTTTATTTTATGGAATTAATGTTTCAATCTTGGCATGAAGAAACTTTAAGACATTAACAATGAAATGATGTTTATTAAATTTGGTTTGGACTTTTATTCTTTGCGACTGAGGCCTCCATTTCAGTAAGGTGTATGGCCTCCTCTGGCCTGTATCAGAGAACGACATCTCCTTGACATGGATCTGTTTAGCCGTTGGATCTGTTGTCGTGAGATGGCTGCCCACTCTTCCTGCAGCGCAAGAGACAACTGTCGGAGATTGGTTGGTGCCACGTCTCACTGGCGGACTTGTCTGTTGAGTTCATTCCAAAAATGTTCTATTGGGTTCATGTCTGATAACATGGATGGCCATGGAATGGTCTGGAAGTTGATGTCAGCGATGAACTGGGTGGTGAGTTGTGCCACATGAGGTCGAGCTTAATCCTGCTTAAAAATCTACCCTGGTGCAGCCAGAAGTGGAAGGACGTGAGGACGAAGAATTTCTGCGATGTATTGATGGGCATTCAGGCGTCCTTCAGTGTGCACCAGGTCACTTCTTCCCACGAAGCTGATCGTTCCCCCACACCAGTACACATCCACCACAATGTGGAGAAGCCTCATCCACGCAGTTCTGGGCGTAGCTCTCATGGACTCTGCAGTAAACTCTTCTCTGTCTATCATGTCACTGGAGCAGAAAGAATGATTCACCACTAAACCAAACTCTTCATTCGCAACGGTCCATTGATGATGCTGGTTCGTCCACTACAGTCAGTTCTGGCCATGCCAGACCATAAGAACAGGACCTCTGTAGGGTCTTCTAGCCCAAAGACCAGCGTCATGCAGCCAGTTCCTGACTGTTTGATCTGAAATTCAATGAGCTGCTGTCACTGACTGGACTGTTGAGGACACAGATGCAAATTGATTCCTGGGGTTTGAAGCGGTCTTCGGCAGGAGTTGTGACTATGGGTCTTCCACTGCACAGCCGGTCTGTAACTGAGCTAGTTTCTTGAAATCGTCTCCAAAGGTGACTAATGGTGGTTCTAACCACATTAAATTGTCTGGCCACTACACTTTGTGACTGTCCAGTGTAAATGTCCAATGATGATAAGTCGTTCTGTAGTGAGATGAGCCATATTTGCATTTTGAATTTTCAAATGAATTGATTCAATGAGCGTCAATCTTTTATAGGCATTCAATAACATGGTCAGTGATTTTGTGTGTTCAGTAAGTTTCACAGGATTCTTGTGAACCTGTCATGAGTTATTGTCAAAAATGCTGTTTCCACTAATATTACTTTTCTGTACTCATGAATCATCTGCTGAGTACAATTCAGGTCAGAACGTGAAGTTGATGTCCAAGTGAACGTTTCAGGCAATGTGCCCTTGTCTGATCACCAAATTTCAGTTTAAATTGCAAAATTGTATTTGCTGCATTTCTTTTTTTGAACATTTAACAAATATCTAAGCACAACCTTCAACAGAAGCAACATAGTAAGCGAGAAAATTAAAAGCAGAGTACAGATAGGGAATAAAATAAACTTCACCTTGTAAAACCTGTTAAAATAAAAAATCCTGTCCCAAAACACCAAAATAACAATCTACAAAACTATAATAAGACCAGCTGTCATGTATGGATCAGAAACGTGGAGTACAACAAAGAAAGATGAACAACAATTACAGATATTTGAGAACAAGATCCTAAGAAAAATCTTTGGGCCCATAAAGGATACCAACAGTGGAGAATGGAGAGCTAAAAAGAACACTGAAATGATTTATTTAAATCCCAACGAATTATAAATGTCTTGAAACTAAACAGACTAAGCTGGCTGGGCCATGTAGAAGAGAACAGATAAACAAAAATTATGTACACACAAGAGAGGAAAGAAACAAGACCAAGGGGTAGACCAAGACAGAGACGGAAAGACAACATAGAAGAGGATATAAAAGAAATTGGTGTCACCAACTGGAGAGAGAAGATTAGGAATAGAGAGGAATAGAGGTGAACTTTATCTGCAGCAATGAGCCTTAATGGCTTGGAAATCTGAAGAAGAAGAAGATATATATGTGTGTGTGTGTGTGTGCATATATATATTATTAGACAGTATCTTCTTGTACCTTAAACAGTCTGTTCTACCTCTTCTTTTAGCTTAACCTACCTATATAACAACTTTTTTTTTAACTTAATTACTTAATTTATATGTCTGACCTTTTTTTTCAAGCTAAACTTATTAACTGACCTGTCTGATCCATATTTTTTTTAGTTTAACTTATCTGTTTGACCCCTTATTTTCACCTAAAATATCTGTTCAATTTCTTTTGCATTTTCTTATCTCCCTGAAACTGTACGCTGTAGCCCCATGTAGCTGATGCAGTGAAGACTGTTCTACAAGAGACAACACTCAGTCCTATATCCACACACAATGAGGAAGGACTACTGTGCCATCCTCCAAGAAGTGATGACGACAACATAATACTGTCTATGATGTCCTTAATGGAACTCTGAAGAGGTCATTGTTAAGAGAGGCCAAATTAACAGGCATAAAATCCTTTGATGAGGTTGAAACACTCGCCGAAGACAGGAAAAATTGGCGAACTACTTTGCGAGCCCTATGTGACATTTAGTGGCACGGGAAGAACAGAAGAAGAAGATGTCCTTAATGCAAGCTTTTCACCATGGCAGCATCAGATGCTAAGAACTACCACCCAGTATATGAGATCATCTATATAAAGTTATACTTCTTTATTTTACAGAATTACAACTCTCAAATTAACTTTTTTTTTTTTTTTGCATGTAACATAAAAAATTTGGCAAACACACACACAAACATGAAACTCTAAAAACAAATATAGACCAAGCTACACACTTTTTTGGTAGTCCATGATGACAGAAATCTACTGGTGAAATCATCTTAGCTTCATTATGAAAGCACTCATAAAAGTAAAATTAAATTTTTTTATTGTATATTATGCAACTAAAAGACTGTAACATTACTTGTAAAATTACTTGTAACATGCCCTGAAACAGCATTAAAATTTTATTTCTGTTTTAATCAAACTGAAATGCAAGTTAGTGGTGAATTTAGGATGTTCACTGAAAAAAAAAGGAAAGGGAACAAAAAGTATTTGTAAAATAATTCACCTTTTTTTCTTTTTCATGCAGAACAAAAGTAAAACCAACAACTTAATGTGAAGAAAAATTTAAAAAAAAAAAAAAAGAAATGAAGAAACAATTACTAAAATAAAAACAAGAAATTACAGGAAAAAAAAGCACTCCAAATGAAATCAAATGATGACTAGGTTGAAGAAAGATTAAATTAATGAAGAAAGTGTTAAGCTCCTTCAAGCAAACAGATGAAAATTCTGGCCACCTAAACGATGAAAGCCTGAAAGCCTAAAGTCTGACTGACTGACTCATGCATCTGACCTACTGACCCTGAATAAATCTGTGTCAAGCAAGGGAACTGGAAGGCCTGGGATGTCCTGTATTGTGTTTTTGAAAACAAAAGTTTTATTATTTATGAAAAACTTATATAAGTTACCCCACAGTAGAGCCATGAATCAATATTTCTCTTTGTTATTCAACCAAAGAAAAAATCACATGGCCAGGAATTAAAGCCAAAAATTAACCTCATATAGGAAAATACTCTACTGCAATACCACCTGGCCAGTAAAACACCATGCTATCACTTTTAAACAGCTACTGCTTCCATTAAGCTCTCTACAACACAAAATCTGTGTGTTCTCTGCAGCTTATGCCATGTTGACTTCAAAACACGGGCTTTGTGGCTTACAGTGGCTCAACTGAAGTCCTGTACAGGACACAAGATAATTACTTCTCAGCAAGCTCCACTACCAAGGTGACCATGCTGATCCCAACCCTGATAACCAAACTGAAGGACCACATTAGAATCAGAGTCCAGCTTCACTTGAATAAAACAAATAAATGTGATTAATTTGTTACCAGAAATTATAAATGTAGTTTTGTACTTTCCTCTGTAATTCTGCCTGTTTTTAAACAAAATAAATCATACATATTTTTAGTGCATGTGCTGTGATGAACTTATAAAAACACCCATCTTATGATAATATAAAAAATAAAAAAATGGATGTATGTGTGTGTATGTTCCAGCATAACCCTGGAACGCCTGGAGCAATTTCAACCAAACTTGGTACACATAAGACATAAAATCTGGAAAAAAATACTGTTGGGGTAAGAGACCCCTAGCACCCCTAGGGGTGGGGGTGGGAAGGGGTTACATATAAAAATAACTGACGATGACCGTTATTAGTGACGAATCCATAGTTTTCAGAGTCGCTGAGATGAGTAGTGACACTCCTGATGCCGTTTATGTCCAAGATCAGCCTCCATTTGCATAGGGGGTGGGGGTGAGAGAGGAGTGGGCATGGGATGGGGGTGAGAGAGGGGTGGGCGTAGGATGGGGGTGACGTGTAAAAGTAATAAAAAATGACCAATATTAGTGTTAATTCCACAGTTTTCAGGGTCACTGGGATGAGTAGCGACACTCCCAATGCCGATTACATCCAAGTTCAGCCCCAATCGGCATGGGGGGGGGGTGAGAGGGGGTGAAAATTAGGGTGGCATCTCCAGTTACTTTACTATGGAACCTCAACCTGACAAAACTTTGCAGCGGTACAAGTGTGTGTAAAGAGAATGCTAAGCAATGTAGTTGAGGGACTATCTTAACAGGACAGGGAGAGGGTGAAGCAGTTTTTATGCCACGGATACCACTCACTCTGACGGATCTCCTTTTAACCTTAAGAGACTGCAATTTCCAGTGAGACTTGCATTCTCAATCACGATCAACAGGTCATAGGGGCAGTCTACACATTATAGAGTAAAGTCTTTTACAAATTCACTATAATATTAATTTATCTCAAAACTTGATTATATACAACAGTTTTAGTTTCACCTCTAGGAGCAAGAATAAATAATTTCTTGGATGAACCTACCCTTGAGCAGCAACATGAGGTTGTCCGTGGGAGAAACATGGCGATCTCAAAAACACGGGCGGTATTAATAATTAATAAATTCCCGAGCAACGCCGGGTAATCAGCTAGTGATATTATAAACACACCCATCTTATGATAATTTAAAATTGAAGCTTTTTTTCATCATTATCTACAATAAAAACAGCCACTATTATTATTCCTCATAAGTAAACTGAACAGCTTACATATTTACCATGTATGACTAGATGTTACCAGTGCCTCATGTAAGACTACTAGATGTTATCAATATCTCATGTAAGACTACTAGATGTTATCAGTATCTCATGTAAGACTACTAGATGTTATCAGTGTCTCATGTAAGACTACTAGATGTTATCAGTGAAAAGAGGTACTTAGTTTATTGATAACTTAAACAGAGAATAAGGAAATAGAGGGCAAACAAAAATCTTGGACCTAGTGTTTGTAATGAATGAGGCCACAAAATCTGCTTGAATGAGGCCACAAAAACTGCTTGAATGAGCCCATAAAAACTGCTTGAATGAGCCCATAAAAACTGCTTTGAATGGAAAAGACATCACAAAATGATCACTGGCAATAAATGCTTTAAAAACAAACAGTTGGACAGCTTAATGTTATCAAGTTCATCTGTCAAACATCACAATAATAAAATAAACTAGTTTAGTCCTGTTCTACTCAATCGACCACACCCAAAAGAATTGTTAAACCTTGAAACTGACTTACCAGCCCCACAGCTAAATGTCAACCTAGATGAAATTAAATTGCATGAAATTGAAACAGCAGTGAATTTAATGGCTAACAACAAAGCTGCAGGTTAAGATGAAATAACAGCCGAGATGCTAAAAGCTATCAATAGTGACAACATGAGACAACTACAGAGAATGTTTAACAAGATTTGGAAAGAAGAAAAGGTCCCTTCTAATTGGAAGAAAGGAATCATTGTTAAAATACCAAAAAAGGGCAACCTTAGTGACTGTAACAACTGGAGAGGAGTAACCTTAATATCAGTTGTGTCAAAAGTATTTTGCAAGGTCATTTTGAATAGACTCAAAGATATAGTGGATACTGCAATGAGAGAAGAACAAGCAGGATTTCGAAAAGGGAGAAGCTGTCTCGACCAGATCTTTACTCTCAGAATAATACTTGAAGAACATATTGAAAAGCAGAAACCATTAATACTGAACTTCATAGATTTTAAAAAGGCATTTGATAGCATACACAGAGATTCATTATGGAGAATTTTATGTCTATATGGAATACCATCTAAAATTGTCAACATCATTAAGGACTTATACAATGGATATGGTTGTGCAGTCAAGACAGAAGAAGGGATGACTGAATGGTTCCAGATTGAAACAGGCGTGAAACAAGGATGTATACTGTCTCCTTTACTTTTTGGGATTACAATAGACTTCATAATGAAAAAATGCTGCACAGGTAACACAGGTATTGACTGGGTACATGGGACCCAACTAGAAGATCTTGATTTTGCTGATGACATAACTCTTATCAGTAATAATGTGAATTTCATGCAAGAAAAAACAGATAGCCTGTCTTCACTGGCTAGCAAAATAGGACTTGAAATTAACAAGGACAAAACAAAAATAATGAAAATTCCCATCAATCAAAATGAAAAAATACACATAGAAGGGGCAGATATTGAAGAAGTCAATCAATTTGCATACCTTGGCAGCTACATAGACTAGGATGGTGACATTAGAAAGGAAGTTAGGATCAGAATTGCAAAAGCAGCATCCATCTTCAAGAATCTTGAGAACATATGGAATTCAAAAGTTATAAGCACAAAAATCAAGTTAAGACTATTCAATTCAAATGTAATCTCCACCCTCATTTATGCATGTGAAAGCTGGAAAACAACTAAAGAAATAGAAAAAAATTAGACTCTTTTGAAAACAAATGCCTAAGGAAAATACTCGGCACCAAGTGGAATGAATTCAAGAACAATGCAGAGATAAGACAGATGACTGAACAACAACCAGTCTCATGGGTGATCAGGAAAAGGAGATGGACATATGTTAGTCACTTGATGAGAAGAAATGATCAGAGAATCCCAAAACAAGCTATCAAGTGGAACACAACAGGCTGAAGAAAAAGGGGCAGACCACGTGAAACTCTGAAGAGGACATTATTAAGAGAATGAATGAATGAATAATCTTTATTTTTCAAGGGTAAAGAATTGGGCACGCAGGCCCGTCTTACATTCTGCCCTTCATCACTCCATCTTTCATTCTTCCCACACACTTGATTTAGCACAAAAATACAAATTAAATTAGTAAAAACATATCAAAAGAGTGTAAGATTTAACTACTACATTCAAGGTAAAAGAGAAGAAGTAATTAACCTAATAAAATAGCACTCACGCACACATACACCCGCAGACATATACATAAATAAAAATACATTGTAAATACAGATCTTCTAACATATGTTTTTTTTAAACAAACATTAAAATAATTTCTAACAATATCTAACAAGTTGCTTTTCTAACTATGTCACTGAAGTACTTGATGGTTTACGAGCCATGTGTTGAGAGAGTGCTGGCTATTTTATGGAGGCATATAATTACAAGCAAGTAAATAATGAAACAGGTTTGAGTTAAAGGATGAAGTACTACCAATGGATTTTAAATTGTAGGGGAGGGTGTTCCAGAGCTGTACTGCAGAGTATGCAAGGCTTTTCTTGTACATATCAATTCTGGGTTTAGGAAGAAGACAGTTTTTTAAACGCTGGCTATGTTTAGTGTTATACGTAAATAGTGACCACAAGTAAGGCGGAGCATTGTGCGACAGAATTCTGTGAACAAACTTAACTTTGTTAAAAATGATTCTATTTTTGAGGGGTAGAATTTTGAGTTGTTTGTGTTGATCTACAGTCTGTACTGGGTGTTTGTCACAAATAAGATTTAATGCTCGCTTGTGAAGTGAGTGGAGCCTTTTTGTGTTTGAGACTGAGCATCCATCCCAGATTGTGGAACAGTAATCTAAGTGTGTTTGTATGTGTGATATGTAGTATATTTTTCTTGTGTTCTTGTCAATAAAGTGTTTAATTTTGGCTAATTGGTAAACTTTCTGTGCAATCAAATTTGTTAGGTTATGTACGTGAGAATTCCAAGTTAAATGCTGATCAATGATGAGTCCTAGGGTTTTATGTTCATGAACATTTTCTATTGCCTTAGTCCCAGCACAAAGCTGTAGTGAAGTTTTAGTTGCGTTTTGCAGTTTCTGTCTTGTAGTGATGAGCATGGATTTTGTTTTGTTGGTGTTTATCAACATACCATTTTTATTACTCCATTTAATCAAACTGTTTATATCATTTTCGAGCGTTGTCTGTAGGTTATTGATGTCATATTCACTACTGTAAACAGTACAGTCGTCAGCGAAAAGATCACATGAAGAGTGCTTTAAATGTAGTGGTAGGTCGTTAATATAGATAGCAAAGAGAAGAGGACCAAGAATGGAGCCTTGAGGAATACCGGTTATCAACCACAGACGAGCCAGATATTTTGCTTCTAAAGCAAACTACTTGTTTTCTACCTGAGAGAAAAGATGTAATACATTTTGTTAGGTCAGGATGTAATCTATAGCCTTCTAGCTTTTTTGCAAGAATTTCATGATCAATCATATCGAAGGCTTTCTTAAAATCAACAAAGACAGCACCACACAATTTGTCATCATTTATATTAGACAGCCAGCTTTCTGTCATTTTAGTTAATATTGTGTAGCAGGAGTAATTTGGTCTAAAACCTGACTGACTGTCTATTAGTAGACTGTTTTCTTGCATGTGGAGCAGAGTTAACTTTTGTATATGTTTTTCAAGAGGTTTAGATAGTGATGACAGAATGGATATGGGTCTATAGTTTGAGAGGTCACTAGTCTGTCCAGATTTAAAAAGAGGAAAAACTTTGGCGAGTTTAAAAGCGTCAGGGAAATATTTTTTGTCAATACACAAGTTGTATAAGTATGTTAGTGTGTCTGTGATAACTGGTGCAGCGTAGCGTAGTATCTTGTTACTAATGTCATCACATCCTGCTGAGTTAGTGTTCTTTAAGGACCGGATGTAGTTATAAACCTCACCGACTGTGAGGAAAGGAATATTAATTTGTTTTAGCTTTACACATTTACTGTCGCTGAAAGTTTTCAACACGCTCAGGTCGCAATTAGGGGTCGGTAATGAAGATTTTAGAGTACTAATTTCTTCCTTAAAATGTTCACTGAAGTTAGTGCAAGTATGTTCACCATTAAGTGTTTGTGGGTCAGTTTGCTTCCTTTTATTTACAAGAGTATTAATCGCTTTCCAGATTGATTTACTATCAGTTTTGTCTTTCACTAAATTTCTGAAGTAATTTTTCTTTTCCTGCCTAATTAAATACTGCACCTTATTCCTAAGTGAACGATAGCTACTGAAATTTCTGCTTTTGTGAGCTTCATCCCGTTTCCTCATGAGTTGCAATATATCGGGAGTTATCCACGGGGATTTTGTTACGTGTTTTACTCTCATTTCTTTGCTGGGGACATGCTTGTCAAAAATATTTCGAAATATCTTGATCCAGTATTCGATAGCCTCATCTGGATTTGTTAACTGGAAAACGTACGCAAGAGGCGAAGCTTTTAGATCAGTTAAAAATAATTCCAAGTTAAAGTTTTTAAAGTTTCTATATTTGATGCTGGTATGTTTGTGTTTTGGTATTTTATACCCCTTATGTGACCACGTACAGCAGACCGGGTAGTGATCACTCAGCGACACATAAGGGACAGTACATTCAGTAATGTTTCCTGGATCAGCTACATAAATATGATCTATTAGTGTTGATGATGATTCAGCAACTCTAGTAGGTTTGTTAACAATTTGGGAGAAGTTGTAAGATGTTAAAATGTTCTTCCATGTAGGATTTGGCTGATTAAGATCTATATTGAAGTCGCCTAGAATGATTATGTCCTTGAATTTATGAGTTACAGCATCATCCATCATGGTCGCAAAGTGATCATACCACTCGGCTGAAGCATTTGGATTTCGGTATATAAAAGTTAACAGGCATAGAATCCTTTGATGAGGTTGAAAGACTCGCTGAAGACAGGAAAAATTGGCGAACTACTTTGCGAGCCCTATGTGACGTTTAACGGCAAGGGAAGGATATAAGATATATAAGATAAGTCCTGTTCTGACACAATTCGTAATATCTAACATATATGTACATAAAATAATGATATGTAAAAATATCAGACTTTTGTTTTTGCTTAAATGTTCATCCCATGTTTCAAGAATTTTCATAATTAACTTTTCACCTTGGAAATCTTTATTTATGTCTCCCACAAAATGTATGAGATTTTCTATGAAACCCTGGAGCTCCATGGACTCCTGGCAGGGAAACACTGCAGTGAACTTTTGCTATACCTCACAAACTGCCCATAATTCAAACAGTACACAGTGTCTGAAGAGTAATTAGCATCAAACTGACAAGCAGCGACAACCAATACAAACACTTGTTTAACTCATTTGATACACCAGGCCCATTTATGGATGCTTCTGGTCTATATGTTCCAACCATAGAGCCATTAATGGATGTATGTTTTTTTCACTGAAAACTCAATGTAACTTTTCATTTAACTAGTCAAAGCTCTTCTCAATCTTTTGGTCATGCCTGTTAATGGAGGACATTTTGAAATTCAACGACTTCACAAATTCGAGTGTAATTTTTAAGTGGTTTTTGAGATCAGCAGGCAAAATGGTCACACCAACCGACTCGGCCGAACTTACTGTAAGTGTTTCTGGCAATGGTAGATGTGTTAAGATTTACTGGATATCAAAAACATCCACAAATAATGCTTTCTTGTTGACCTACATATTTCATATTGGATTATGACACAGTGGTGGTAAGTAGAACATAATTTTATTAAATTGTTTGCATCTTTTCATACCAGTTGTTTTCTTTTCTTTTTTTTTATGACAATTAACTTCTTTTATTGAATCGTCATTCATTTCCACTTATTTTGATATATGATACACATATGTTGAACATGGAATTTATTACAATGACTTTTAGAAAAGGACCCCCTACTATCACAACACCCGTAATGTAACGTTCGCATCGGTACCAGATTCAGGCCCGTGTTTTTAGATGGGGCATCGAAAGAGTTAATGACTTCCAGCTTGCCCAAGCCACCTCACAAACATCAAGGGTGCAACCACTAACCTGGTGTAACGCAGGCGCTAGAACTGGGACCAGGAACCCAGAGTGGATGAACTCAATGAGCTGATTCCTCACAAGAGGGTGCGCCACCTGGAGACAACAACACATTTTTTAAGAAACTGTGATAATCTCTGTATAAACTTTTTTATACAAAAATATCTTTGTGTAAATTTCTTCATTAAAAAGAAACAAACTTCCTACATATATAAAATGAGTGCTAAGAAGTGTCATCACTGACTGCTTGTGTCTCTGGTCATGATATAGAAGCAATCTACGGAACAGGTCAAAGACACTAACAAAAGTACAGAATAACCATGAAAGAAATGGCCAAATGATATTTCCAACTGATGGAGTTTTCAAAGGATTCAAAAATTATTTTTAAAAAAATATGATCATCATAAAAATGGTCAAGGGAACTAAAAGGTTCCACACAAAAAAATACTCATAAAATAAATGGCTAAATGATGGAGCCAAAAACAACTGAACATCTTTTGTAAAATGATCAGTGCGATGAGAAAGTGAGCAGAACACTTTGATCCAACAGAGATTGTGAACGATGTTAATGGTGATCCAATATGAGAACCAGAGTATGTACTAGAGAGATCGAGATAAAACTCTGATGAGATCAAGATAAAACTTTGACAAGCTACTCTATTTTTGCCATCTGAGGCATGTTAACACCATGATAACAACACAGCCGGTCACATGTAACCTGAACTAGACAGACTACAAGCTGAAATCAGAGAACCCATAAGAAAGGCCCCAATGAACAAAGCCCCAGGATATGATGGAATAATACCCAATGAGTTAATAAAATGTGCAAAAGAAGTTGGAATAGCTTGGCTTCACAGACTCTTAAATTTTCTATGGGACAAACAAGAAATGCCACAGGACTGGAGAAATGCTGTAATTACTCCAATATGGAAGAAGAAATCCAGTTAAAAGGACTGCAACCAATATAGAGGCATCTCACTGCTAAGCCATACAGGAAAAATATTCTGCAAGATCCTGGAGAACAGACTGCAGCCAATTACTGAACCACAGTTAAATGAAACTCTGATGGAATTTAAAAATAGAAGCTGTACATATGTCATCTTTTGCATAAGACAACTAACAGAAAAAAAAGGCAAACAATCAGATACTGCGTATAGATTATGTATATCAAGAAAAAGCATTCAATAGAGTAGACAGATATAAACTGTGGGAAATCTAAGGAACTAGTACATATCTGATCAACTTGTGCAAAAACCCATGTGAAAAAACAGTGTACAGTTAGAACAAATGTAGGGCACTCTGAACCATTCATCATAAAATCTGGAGTGATACAATTCATAACATACAATGAAACATCTGCAAAGGAACTTACATACACATTAAAAATTCCACCAAAAAACTGCCCAGCAGCTCATCTCCAGAAACAATGTTGATAAACTCACAATACCTTTTAGAAAACACCCAACAGATGGACCATGAATGAAGCCATTTTTGCTGATGATCAACACTTCAGCCATATCAAAGAAAGACCTACAGCAGAACATGGATAACTAAGCAAGGGCAAGTAGAAGAAACAACATGAAGATCAGCGCTGACAAAAATGGAAATCATGACCACAGTGAGAGAAGAAATCCCAAAAAAGATCCTGGACAATCAGAACTCAAAACAAATGAAACATTTTAAATACCCAAGTAGCACAATATCATCCTCTGGGAAAATTGATGCTGAGATTGAGAACAGATGCGGTAACGTGAATCAGGCCACTGTACAAATGACACCTTTATTGAAAGACAAAAAGGACACTGTATAACACAATTTTCCTCCCAACTCTATCCTATCAATGTCAAACACGGACACTAACAGCCAAACACAAAATGAAAACCATGATAACAGAAGTAAAATATTTAAGGAAAATACTAAATGTGACAAGAAGAGATCAAATAAGAAATGACACCATCAGAGCAAAGGTCGGAGTAGCGCAAGTACTACACCACATCCAGAAACGGCAAGTCAAATGGTCTGGCCATGTTACACGGTTACCACCAGACAGTATACCACAGAAAACATTCAGCGCTAAGATTTGTAGGTAACAGAGGCCCACACAAGACATGGAGGGAGGAAATTACAGAAAACTTAAATATCCCATTATATGAAGCAAACTGTCCTGCCCTATCAAGATGTCTATTTGTCTCTCAACACTAAAAGGTATATGAGGAAGGTGACAAGACAAAAAATATGCCCCAAACTTTGACCAGGACAATAAAATGATACTAAATCTTCTGATACATTTTCCAGGTTGTAAGCACAAAAAATTTAAAAATGAAGGACATGTACTTCACATGATAAACACATTTAGTTACCTCAACTACAGCGTTACAGAACTGTAGAGAGTTGAGAAACATCTGGAGATCCGGTATTCTTACACAGTCCTCTTGTGTAATGGCATGCCAGCCTTCACATGGGGGAACTATTCGCCGAGGAAGAGAAGAGTATAGGCCGCAGAGCCCAGTTGCCAGTACCTGTTGAGAAAAACATAATAACTAATATATTCATTGAAATCACCACATATTAAAAAAAATATGATAAAATAAAAATATGTATGTGCTGACATCATCTTGCATTAATGACAGAGTCTTTCCTCACCATTCATAATGTGGATGTTCCAAGATCCTAACTTAATGTTAATGTGCTTCTCATATACAACAGACTGCTGATGGTCTGGTGCCATCTAGCACACTTGATGTCAGTCTGGTGCCATCTAGCACACCTGATGTCAGTCTGGTGCCATTTAGCACACCCGATGTCAGTCTGGTGCCATCTAGCACACCTGATGTCAGTCTGGTGCCACCTACCACACCTGATATCAGTCTGGTGCAATCTAGCACACCTGATGTCAGTCTGGTGCCATCTAGCAAACCAATGTCAGTCTGGTGCTGTCTAGCACACTTGATGTCAGTCTGGTGCAATCTAGCACACCTGATGTCAGTCTGGTGCTGTCTAGCACACCCGATGTCAGTCTGGTGCAATCCAGCACATCCGATGTCAGTCTGGTGCCGTCTAGCACACCCGACGTCAGTCTGGTGCTGTCTAGCACACTTGA
This sequence comes from Achatina immaculata, assembly GCA_009760885.1. Classification (NCBI taxonomy): domain Eukaryota; kingdom Metazoa; phylum Mollusca; class Gastropoda; order Stylommatophora; family Achatinidae; genus Lissachatina; species Lissachatina immaculata. The sequence goes on from CM019698.1 coordinate 4,398,802, forward strand.
TGTCAGTCTAGTGCCGTCTAGCACATCCGATGTCAGTCTGGCGCAGTCTAGCACACTTGACGTCAGTCTGGTGCCATCTAGCACACTTGATGTCAGTCTGGTGCCGTCTAGCACACCTGATGTCAGTCTGGCGCCATCTAGCACACCCGATGTCAGTCTGGTGCCGTCTAGCACACTTGATGTCAGTCTGGTGCCATCTAGCACACCCGATGTCAGTCTGGTGCCATCTAGCACACCCAATGTCAGTCTGGTGCCATCTAACACACCCGATGTCAGTCTGGTGCCATCTAGCACACCCGATGTCAGTCTGGTGCCATCTAGCACACCCGATGTCAGTCTGGTGCCATACAGCACACCCGATGTCAGTCTGGTGCCATCTAGCACACCCGATGTCAGTCTGGTGCCATCTAGCACACCCGATGTCAGTCTGGTGCCATCTAGCGCACCCGATGTCTTCTACTTGGCAGTGCTGCCAGATTGCTGATGGTTTAGTGCTATCTAGCACACTCAATGTCTTCTACTTGGCAGTGCTGCCAGATTGCTGATGGTTTAGTGCTATCTAGCACACTCAATGTCTTCTACTTGGCAGTGCTGCCAGATTGCTGATGGTTTAGTGCTATCTAGCACACTCAATGTCTTCTACTTGGCAGTGCTGCCAGATTGCTGATGGTTTAGTGCTATCTAGCACACTCAATGTCTTCTACTTGGCAGTGCTGCCAGATTGCTAATGGTTTAGTGCTATCTATCACACTCAATGTCTTCTACTTGGCAGTGCTGCTCCACTAAAACACCCCATTATACTGGGTTTTTTAAAATATGAGTGTACAGCAGAATGAAGAAAGATTTACTGGATCCCTTTTTAAATAAACTCCTAACAAGTGACAGAAGGTTTAAAATTTTTTAAGAGACAGAAATGAAGTTTACTTTGTTTAACACTTTCCGTGCGTTTGGTCGATATAGTGACACTTCCGGTGTCCCGAAGCTACCGTATGGTCATTATAGTGACAATTGTTTGTTTCATTAAAACAAGCGGTGTAACATTTAGATTGTACATATTTTGTCCGTGATTCCGGTGACACTTTCAAAACGGTGAAAGAGTGCCTAGTTACGAGCAATGCCGAGCAAGAAAAAGGACGAGAAGCATGGAATTTTTTCAATTTTTGACGATGTAGATAGGGGTAGAGACATAGCCTATGGCCACCCCGCTGCTCTTGAATGTTTTCTAAGTAGATCTAGACATATTTAGGTGACTGGAGAAGTAGTTAGGAGTAGTTAAGAGGTTAGTTCAGACATTCATTCAGCGAGAATGCAATACAGAATCACAATACGAGATCAACAAGTAGATCTACACATCTCAGATGGTAAGTAGTGGTAAGTAGCGCGGATCTAGACCTAGCCGATGGTGAGCTGGCCACAATCAGTGTCTAAAAACATCACATTACTTCTTTTTTCCTAAAAAACTCTGCATTTATGAAATTTTCATTCATTTAGCTATACTTTGAAACATATTAAGTATACGGAAGTACATGGAAATACTGTTTTCCATTCCATTTTACAACTAGACCCCCTTTACAGACCAAAACCCGCATTTTTACTCCCGCACTCCAGAACACGTCCGTGTTTCTTCCTCCAGCACGGAAAGAGTTAAAATAAAAAGGAAATTGGTACATATTTATCATACAAAAAAAGTGTTTTGAGAGACAGCTTACTGGACAGAAGTCAGAAGTTGTAGCAATATACTGGCCAACGTGCGGGTGCGTGGCTGATAGCGTCATGATGAGAAGCAAAGCATCCCTGGCTTTCTGCCCCACCGAGCCTTCCTGATGGACATAGGGAATCAACAAGGAGAAGACAAGGAAATGGCCAGGACCATGATCTGCATCTGTGCTGAAAATTTAGACACACACAAGAATGTGAACAAGAGAGCAAAATGTCTGTGGATGGAAATACTATATTATCATGTGTTTATCATACGATACACCATTACAATTTTATCCAGGATTCAAAATTTTTTTTTGAAATATCAATTTCAAAAGAAGTCAGTAAATAAAAATAAAAGCGATTTTAACAGATTCACCATTGATGTTGCTGTCGTCATCATCAATGCCATCGTAATCATCATCAACACCATCACCAATCATACTCCAATTTTCTCAGAATATAAGATAAATCTGAGTCCTAACTTTCTCATTCTTTGAAAATAAAGTTTATTCATCCTTCCCAGAGTGATCTGGCTACAGCAGACTTCTGGCTTGCTCCGCCTCTTACTCTGACTGGTTCACCTGACCTAATGCCACTATAATGACAGTGGACCTCCAGCTTCCACTGCCTCTTACTCTGACTGGTTCACCTGACCTAATGCCACTATAATGACAGTGGACCTCCAGCTTCCACCGCCTCTTACTCTGACTGGTTCACCTGACCTAATGCCACTATAATGACAGTGGACCTCCAGCTTCCACCGCCTCTTACTCTGACTGGTTCACCTGACCTAATGCCACTATAATGACAGTGGACCTCCAGTTTCTGCTGCCTCTTACTCTGACTGGTTCACCTGACCTAATGCCACTATAATGACAGTGGACCTCCAGTTTCTGCTGCCTCTTACTCTGACTGGTTCACCTGATCTAATGCCACTATAATGACAGTGGACCTCCAGTTTCTGCTGCCTCTTACTCTGACTGGTTCACCTGACCTAATGCCACTATAATGACAGTGGACCTCCAGTTTCTGCTGCCTCTTACTCTGATTGGTTCACCTGATCTAATGCCACTATAATGACAGTGGACCTCCAGTTTCTGCTGCCTCTTACTCTGACTGGTTCACCTGACCTAATGCCACTATAATGACAGTGGACCTCCAACTTGCTTTCACTCCTGCTCTGATTGGTTCACCTCACCCAGTGGCACCCACAACAACAAAATTTCAACCAGCTTTTCTAGGATTTTCCTTGGTTAAGACTGAACATACACTACACAGAGCCATATGAGAATCAGCACAAAGATAAATATTCTCCATGAACACTACCTGAAGAAGCTCTCGCGTATAGCAGGTTGCTGGGATATACAGATACAGATCTGGTGTAGGACCAGAACAAACTTAAACTCCAAATCTCCATTTGAGATTTCTGAAAGGAATGAATAAACAAATCAGAATTCAAGAGACCAAAAAAAAAAAGCAAACCAAACATCAGAAGATAACCTTCCGTGATTTATGATCAACAAACTGATATACAGTTGAACCCATTTAATATCACATTGCTTTATGTCACATGGATATTGTATCCCCGACCAATTCCCATAAGTAATTAATGGGCTTTACTCCCATTAATCTCTCTCTCTCTCTCTGAACCTTAAATGCCCAGGGCACATGGGGCTTCCGCAAGGGTTTTCCACAAATGCCTGTCCTTCGCCTTTTTTTCTGCTCTTGCCCAGGTGAGCCCTCTATTGCTCAACATCCTTTCTGTTGTTCTTCTCCATGTCTCTTTTGGTCTACCCTTACTTCTGTTCCCCTGTGGTGTCCATCTTAGTGCTATTTTTGGCAGTGAGTTGTCAGTCATTCTGAGCACATGTCCCAACCATCGCCAGCGTCTTTCCTCAATAATTGTTGTCAGTGGCTTCATATGCATTTCTGCCAATAAGATGTTATTTCTTATGGTGTTTGGCCAAAATATTTTTCTAATTCTTTGTAAACATTTAGCCTGGAAAGAATTCAACTTGTTTTCTATGGTTTACTCCCGTTAATATCACCCCGCTTATTGCCACAAACCGGTTAATGTCATGGTATTTTTGCACCCGGAGGACCTAAAGACCCCCCTTTGTGTCACAGTCTGGGCGAGTACAAGCTACAAACATCTCACAAAGCGTTATCAGCTTCATGATTCATCAAAGAAGGGGCCAGCCGTTTGATTACCAAGTAATTGCCGCATCAACCTTTTGAACATGTGGGCATCGAAATTCACATGGTGTGAATGAAAGGCTTACCACAGCCACCCTATCATGATTAAAATCTGTTTTTTTTTCGGTCATTGGTTTCTTTATCAAGATGTGGGGGATGTTAAATTGGCAACATGAGGTGATAGTTAGTCAGACTCGAATAGCATACTGTGAAATGTATAGCTGGGACCCTCTCTCTGGTTCTCCTTGTGATAGATAATGGCTGCTAAACGCAAACGCGTTGATCTGGATTCGAGCACTAAAATGGATCTTCTGAAGCAAGTTGATGAAAAAGTTACAAGAAAGGACATAGTGGATAAATTTGAAATTGACATTTCAACTGTATCGAAACTTGTTAAAAACCGAGACAAAAATGAACGAGACTTTCACTCGTCTTTAGTTAGGTCAAACTGTAAGTGAAAGCGTGCTAGTTCCTACATGGATACTGAGTGTGCTCTGCTGAAATGGTTCAAACAGACACGTTCTGAACAGTTGCCTGTGTGAGGTCCTATGCTGGCAGAAATCACAGAATGTTTTGCTAAAGAAATGGATATGCCTGACTGGAGGTGTTTAAACGGCTTTCTTGAGCACTTAAAAAATGCCACAATATAACATTTAAGATTGCTTCCGGAAAAGCAGCCCAAGTTAACACTGATGTCGTTAATGATTGGATTTCTCACTTGCCAAAATTTCTGGATGTGTACAGTCCAGATGATATTTTTAACATGGATGAAACAGCTGTGTTTTATAAACTGCCACCAAACAGAACTTTGCGCTTTCATGAGAAATGCAACGGTGGCAAACGTTCTAAAGATCGCTTAACAGCTGTTGTGTGCTGTAACATGTCTGGCACTGAGATGACTCCACTCCTTGTTATCAGAAAGTCATGAAATCCGCGGTGCTTCGAGAACATAAAGAGCCTGCCCGTCACTTAAAGACCAACCAGCATGCTTGGGTGACAAGTGAACTGTTTGAGGACTGGGTCATTTCTTTCGACAACAAAATGAACCGAATGTACAGAAAAGTTCTGTTGTTCATTGACAACTGTCCAGCACACACTGACGTTACCAATCTGATGGCTGCAAAGCTTGATTTCCTGCCACCTAACACAACCAGCGTGCTGCAGCCTTGCGACCAAGGTATCACTTACGCCTTCAAGCAACAGTATAGAAAGCGAACAGTGTGTCATGTGCTGTATGCTGTGGAACAAAAGCGTGTCGCCGAGATTGACAACAAGATAGCAATTAATTTTATGACTGTGAACTGCTTCTGTATATCGCAGTTTACTTTCTTGCCTGAGCTAGTGATCAATACAAATGCCGGTGATATTTGTGATGTTCCCCTGGACTTGATTACAGATGACGAGTGGGCATCAATTTCTGATGGAAATGTCATGTTTGATCAATTTTTTCAGCTGATGATGGCTTGCTATCAATGGAAATATATTCAGTCGAAGAGATCATCACTAGTTGCAGTAAAACCAAGGTAGGCAGTGACGTCGAGGATAGTGCTGATGACGTCAGTGAGTCCACGGACCAGACGCCCACCAAAACTGTTTCTTATGCTCAGTCTGTAAGCGTGTTCGAAACTGTGCACTCGTTCATTTACAGTATGCCTGATGTGACGCAGAACGTTTTTAGTGCTGTATCGTGTTTAAATGACTTTTTTATTAATAGACCAATTATCACTGCACAATGCAAAATCACGCATTTTTTTAGTACTACTGCTGACAAGTCAGATGCTGCTTAATTACAGTGCTTTCTATATTGTAAGACTAAGACTTACTGTATTCTGTGACTAATATATTTTGTGGCTAATATATTTTGTGAGTAGTACATATTGTATCCGACGATGATAGCTTTGGCTGTTTGTTATGTGTTTAATGTAGCAAATGTGGGACAGACAGACACACACATGCACACACACTGGCCCAGTTAAATCCTTTTTTAATGGACTCCTATTTATGTCAACTGCGCTTACTGTCATCACATTTTGATGGTCCCGATGATGTGACATTAAACGGGTTCGACTGTATTTTAAATCTAAGACTGTTTATATCATGAAGAAAGTTGGCTGCTAATACATTCCCTCCAACTCCCGTTTTATAAGACTGCAAAAATGAGTGCCCAACACATTGATGTGAGGGAAAGTGCTTCTGAAAATATCAGCCGGGACACATCTGGGGTTCATAGTAGATGTGGCTGTAACTGTATTAAAGGAAAAAAAAAACTTGGACATTCACATAAAAATCAGTAAAACAAATGCATATAATTCTGACAAACATAACAAATACAAAGACATCAAAAACAATTCTAAAGGACAAACTACTGTTTCTTTGTACATGCTCCATTAGGTATGCCTGAGCAAAGACCATAACCAGAACATAACAGATGAGAAAATAGAAAGCTAATGTTGATGTAGAAGAATCTGTTACTAAATCTGAGGCAAGTTTCTTGGCATATGATGCCCTAGTGAAGACTGGGAGTCTGGCATGAAGAGTTCTCTACTTTCTCAAACACGCACAGGCCTTTCAGCAAGTTCCACCACCGTAGGGAATATAGTGATTTCTGACCATCTCCTCACCACAGCCATAAATTTGTTCACACAGAAAATTATCACAGAAAAACTTCACAACATCATGAGCTCACTGGCTCTTCTATGACCAAAATTTGCTGACATTTTGACAAATAAATGGCACTGAACTGGGAAGTGAATTACAGTGGCTTTCTACAAGCGTCTGAGCAATCTCTAGAAAAAAGACTCTCTAACTAGCTCCACTGCCACTGCAAACATGTTCAGGTTGAAGCAAAACACAGCCCGTATCCAGCAACATAACATGCAGGACAAGACAAGGCCTATATCACCAACTCTGATAACAGCAAAGTCTGTCTATCATAATGATCTTCACGCTCAGCGTGGACAGAATAATGTGTAATTAATATACAAGGTGTTCAAAAACTCTCCATCAACCGGACAATTTAACACTCTTTAAGAAAATTGTATCTTTATTTACAAAACATCCTCTATGTGATTGCCATTTCTTTCTAATCACATACATATCTCTCTCCCACTCAAAAATGCACTCACTTTAACACATATGGTATCATGCACGTAATTACACTTTGAATGTGATCCTTTAGACATGTATAGAGACTACTGGGGTGTCCTGTCTACATTCTCAAGTAACCAGATATCTCAAGTAAACTTCCCACTATAACTACAAAAATCTAGTGAATTCCGTGAGGCTGCTAAATTCACCTATATCATTTCACAAGACAAGAAAAACACACATACACGTACACACGTAAAACATACAAGCCTTTACATATATTATGAGTAGGTGTCTCACCATGAGAATCAGCAACATCTATTAGAAGCCTGAGCAAAGGTTTCATAACAGGTCTATGCATCAGTAACGGCTGTTTGGCCTGACTGATAACCAGTTCGAACAAATGCAGCTGCTGCACTCGCAGTTTCTCATGACCAGAGATGTTTATGGTGCACCAGGCACAGATCTTCTCCAGGAGTTCACATTTCAAGACATGCTCAAGAATGGGGCCTGATAACAATAATAAATAAATTAAATCAATAAAATGCCATAAATCTGATTTATTTCTCATAATCCCCCCCCCCCCCATTTCACATCCTTCCTTTATCACAGGTACTACACAAATGTTCTTCTATTAAAATGTCAAGTACCCATTTTCTGCTGGAACAATGGCCCTCACTAGATGCAAAATCTAGAATCTATGCCTCTGCATTATCACCCAGCTCTCCAACCACTGTGCTGCTCCAGTACTACAAGGTGTGTCTGGTAAGTAATGAGACTTATTTTATTCAATCAATCAGCAAGACATCTCATAATCTGGCTCTGAGCTTTTACAGAGCATGGACTGCTTGTGAAGTGGCCAGCTGTTTAAGCATCGCACAAAAGTCAAAATGCAGAGAAGTGTCGAGCAGCAATAAAGTTTTGTGTTAAACTTGAATTAACAACCGAGATGCTTGCTATGACACAGAAAGTCTACGGGAAGGATGGTTTATCGAAAGCACAAGACGTTCAACGATGGAAAAGAGAGCGTTGAGGAGGAACAATGGCACAGGGCGCCCATTAATGTGCAAAACGAAAATGAAATGGATGCTTATTGTCTTTTTTGACTCTAAAGGTGTTGTCCATAAGGAGTTCGTACCACCTGGACAAATGGTCAACACAGCATTTTATATGGAAGTGCTTAAACAGCTGAAGAACACAGTCACGCGCATCCACCCAGAGATCATCAACATCTGGGTTCTTCACCACGACAATGTGCCAAGTCATGCATTGCTGCTATTGAGAGAGTTTCTGGTGAAACAAACCATGGCAATGCTGTGCCAACCTCCCTACAGCCTGGACTTGGCCCTGCCTGACTTCTTTTTGTTTCCCCGGTTCAAATCAAGCTTGAAAGGCCACCATTTTGGGACTGTTAATGACATGCAAGCTGCCGTGACAAGTGCTTTGAAGGAGATCCCTGTTTAAGACTTCCAAGCAAGCCACAACGCATGGCAAAACTGCTGGCAACACTGTATTAATGCTCAAGGGTGTTATTTCAAGGAATTGTAAGTATATCTTGAACAAAAGGAATTTTATGGAATCAGCCTCATTACTTACCGGACACATCTTGTATTTTTCTCATCAATGATTGTGGTTTTACAGAATAATAAGTCACATGTTGTCAGTAAAAAAATGCTAAACAACACATTGGAGAAAGCTGACGGAAACACAATATTAGAAATAGTTAATGAAAATATAATGTCGGAGAAAGTAAACTGAAACACAATATTAGAGAAAGTTAATTAAAACATAATATCAGAGGAAGTTAACTGAAAAACAATAATAGAGAAAGTTAATTAAAATATAATATCAGAGGAAGTTAACTGAAACACAAGGTGATGAGAAATATGAGGTCAACAGTCTAAACATGTTGAATGTAAAGACAGATCTTGGAAAAGATCTGGCGAAAGCGACATACGAAGAAATAGACAAGAAAAAGGGAATACATAGACAATATGGCAAAAGAGGCAGAGAAAGCAGCAAAAACAGGAGACAGCAAAACTTTATATAACATACAAAAGAGGCTAACAGGTACTATTACATCTAAAGAAAGACCAACCTTAGCAAAACTGGAACTCTATTAACATTAAATAAAGACCAAAAGCAAAGATAGGCTGAACACTTCCAACAAATACTTAACTGACCACACCCAAAAGAATCAATAAACCTTGAAACTGACTTACCAACCCCACAACTAAATGTCAGCCTAGATGAAATTACATTGCATGAAATTGAAACAGCAGTGAATTTAATGGCTAACAAAAAAGCTGCAGGTGAAGATGAAATAACACCCGAAATGTCAGAACCTATCAATAGTGACAACATGAGACAACTACAGAGAATGTTTAATAAGATTTAGAAAGAAGAAAAGCTCCCTTCTAAACGGAAAAAAAGGAATCATTGTTAAAATACCAAAAAAAGGCAACCTTAGTGACTGTAACAATTGGAGAGGAGTAACATTAATATCAGTTGTGTCAAAAGCATTTTGCAAGGTCATTTTGAATAGACTTAAAGATATAGTGGATACTGCAATGAGAGAAGAACAAGCAGGATTTCGAAAAGGGAGAAGCTGTCTCGACCAAATCTTTACTCTAAGGATAATACTTGAAGAACATATTGAAAAGCAGAAACCATTAATACTGAACTTCATAGACTTTAAAATGGCATTTGATAGCATACACAGAGATTCATTGTGGAGAATTTTAAGTCTATATGGAATACCATCTAAAATTTTTTAAATCATTAAGGACCTCTAAAATGGATATGTTTGTGCAGTCAAAACAGAAGAAGGGATGAGTGAACGGTTCCAGATTGAAACAGGTGTGAAACAAGGATATATACTCTCCTTTGCTTTTTGGAATTCCAACACTCTTCATAATGAAAAAATGCTGCACAGGTAACACAAGTATTGACTGGGTACATGGGACCCAACTAGAAGATCTTGATTTTGCTGATGACATAACTCTTATTAGTAACAATGTGAATTCCATGCAAGAAAAAAACAGATATCCTGTCTTCACTGGCTAGCAAAATAGGACTTGAAATTAACAAGGACAAAACAAAAATAATGAAACTTCCCATTTATCAAAATGGAAATATACACGTAGAAGGGACAGATACTGAAGAAATCAATCAATTTGCATACCTTGGCAGCTACATAGACCAGGATGGTGACACCAGAAAGGAAGTTAGAATTGCAAAAGCAACATCTATCTTCAAGAATCTTGAGAACATATGGAATTCAAAAGTTATAAGCACAAAAACCAAGTTAAGACTATTCAATTCAAATGTGATATCCACCCTAATTTATGCATGTGAAAGCTGGAAAGCAACTAAAGAAATAGAAAAGAAATTAGACTCTTTTGAAAACAAATGCATAAGGAAAATACTCGGCATCAAGTGGAACGAATTTAAGAACAATGTAGAGATAAGACAGATGACTGAACAACAACCAGTCTCATGGGTGATCAGGAAAGTCTAAACATGAAAATGTTGACTGAACTGGACTGAACTACTGAATCCATGTGCATTTAATAATTATCCTAAAAGCCCAGCATCTGCAACAATCTATCACCTGGAAGTCCACAGTTTTCATCCTCAATGACCAGCAATGTGACCATCTGTTCAAGGTTGTGTAGGACAGTTTCCACGCCATCAGGAGTTGCCTGCCCATTGACAGCGGTTGTCCTCTTGTCTTGGCATGACATCACAGTCCATGCCTGTTTGGACAGAAATATGTTCAGCTTACCACTGTGCACATTTTATGGTTACTTGCTCAATTAAAAAAACATACACAAAGATATTGGAAGAAGTACGAGAGGCGTTCAGAAAGTAATGTACCATATCATTTTTCTCAGGAGCTGTTTATTCAAAAAGCATGAAATTTATACACAATATATATGGATATGTCATGTAAACATCAGTATTACTCAACATAATCCCCATCAACTTGTACAGTTTTACACCAGCATGAAACAAGTGCATGTATTCCTAACCCGTATCAGATTTTCTCTTGATTATGTAACCATTTCTTCACTGCATGAATCACTCCTTCGTCATCTTCAAATCTTACCCCTCAGAGTGCATTTTTAAGTGGACCAAACAGATGGAAATCAGAAGGTGCCAAATCGGGACTATAGGTTGTATGGGATAGTACAATCCAACCCAATTTGGTGATTGCTTCCCGTGTTGCCAGACTCGTGTGAGGGCGCGCACTGTCGTGAAGGAGAAGTAGGTCTGCTGGATTCTTGTGCGGCCGAACTCTGCGAAAATGCTGATTGGGTTTTTTCAATGTCTTAATGTAAGCTTGCGAATTGATTGTCTCTCTTGGCTTAACATCCACAAGAATCACACCTTCAATGTCCCAAAAGACAGTGATCATGACCTTTCCAGCGGAAGGAGTTGTCTTGAATTTCTTTTTTCATGGTGATTGCGGATGATGCCACTCCACTGACTGTCTTTTTGTCTCAGGTTCAAAATGATATACCCAGGTTTCGTCACTTGTTACAATCTTAGCCAAAAAGTTTTCTCCCTCAGCATTGAAATGCTCCAACAATTCAGAAGAAACTGCTTTCCTTTGTAATCAATGGTCATTTGTGAGACTTTGAGGAGCCCATCTTGTGCAAACCTTAGAAAATCCGAGAGCTCTTATAACTGCATTTGCACTACCATTGCCGACTGACAGCTTTAAGGCCAACTGTTGAGTAATGATATGCCTATCAGTAAGAATAATGCCCTCAGCGCATTTCAACATTTCTGCCTTGGCGGCTGCACCAGGACATCCACAGCACGGCCAATCATGCAACTCCTTATCTCCATTTAATGATTCTTTGGTTCTCTGAACCCAGCGACTGACTGTACTCCTGTCGACTGCAAAACTTCCATGCACATCAACTGATGCTTGTGAATGTTCACAACAGTTTCCTTCGCTGCTTATACTGCAAGTTGCTAACACCCTCCATTTCAACAGTTAGGGCAGCCATATTCTTTGGCTGGTTGTGGTGCAATCTGGTCCACACAATCAGCACATGCCATATTTAAAGTGTGCAAAATTTCATGCTTATATCTTCATTATCAGCTGAAAAAAACAATGTCATGCATTACTTTCTGAATGCCCCTCGTAATTTAGCATATTCTAAAACATCTTTCAACCTGGTTGGCTATGTTCAATGAATATCCTGCATGATGATCATCTTACAAAACAGACCTTGCATTTTTGTTCATATATCCAGGGAGCAACACATCTTGCTATGATGCTACTGAAGAATACATAAGGTATGACTATTCAGATTCATCTCATTTCTTGGCTAAGAATAACCTTCTGAATTCATTTCTGTACTTTTATTTTTTAACATCACAGTCATGTTATCTTTCACATCACAGAAAACTATGACCATGATTGTCTGCCGATCCCCCTATCTTGCATACTGTTGTCATGGCAACCCCCCCACAATGATGACAAAACTTCCAAGGATACTCTTTCATGTTCAAGGATCTGCATCCAGCCTTCATCCTGTCACAATATTCATCTGGAATACATCATCTTCTGTCACAATATTCATCAGGAATACATCATATTCTGTCACAATATTCATCTGGAATACATCATCTTCTGTCACAATATTCATCTGGAATACATCATCTTCTGTCACAATATTCATCTGGAATACATCATCTTCTGTCACAATATTCATCTGGAATACATCATCTTCTGTCACAATATTCATCTGGAATACATCATCTTCTGTCACAATATTCATCTGGAATACTTCACCTTCTTCACATTCAGAGCACAACAGAAGCTCTTTGCCACTGTGAGAGCTCTTCTTCCACATCAAGATTAGACCCTGGAGGCAACCATCACTAACACACTCAAGCAATACTCAACATCTCTAATTACTGCTTCCATTCTCTCATCACTAACACACTCAAGCAATACTCAACATCTCTAATTACTGCTTCTATTCTCTCATCACTAACACTCAAGCAATACTCAACATCTCTAATTACTGCTTCCATTCTCTCATCACTAACACACTCAAGCAATACTCAACATCTCTAATTACTGCTTCCATTCTCTCATCACTAACACACTCAAGCAATACTCAACATCTCTAATTACTGCTTCCATTCTCTCATCACTAACACACTCAAGCAATACTCAACATCTCTAATTACTGCTTCCATTCTCTCATCACTAACACACTCAAGCAATACTCAACATCTCTAATTACTGCTTCCAGTCTTTCATGTGAAATAAATGTCTACAAATACCAGATTAGGACTGTGATGTTTCTGTTTATTTCACAAACACAAGCCTGATCAGCCTCACATTTATTTCATAAACACAGGCCTGATCAGCCTCACATTTATTTCACAAACACAAGCCTGATTAGCCTTACATTTATTTCACAAACACAGGCCTGATTAGCCTCACTACCACTGGAGCAATACTTTCCAATTCATGACACATCACAAAAGCTGGCAGTGGTCTATTCATTTCCAAAACATGCAGCCCAATGTCAGTTCTCTATGATCAACTTTCATTCATCAATGGATGTTAATCAGAGGCACATTTCCACCAGGTCAAGGATTCTATTACTGTACATAATTAAATGTGCACGATCACATCCTCTCTGCATACCTCCATACCTCTGGCCACTATTCAGGGTTCTCCCTAACAAAAAAATATCTGAACCTGACACCAATGATGACAGGGTGCCTAGCAAATGTAAACAGTGCCACTTTGTACTCCTAAGTGTATATACAGCACAAAATATTTGACGTTTCTTTTCTGCATCCTCGTAAAATTCTCTCATAAGTCCAGCAGATTTTTTTTTCTTGAAATAGCAAAATATCAGAATCTAACGTACACGAATCACATCAAATCAGGGACCCAGTCATAAAATCAGGGACCCAGTCATAAATATGATAAACTCAGTCAAACTATTAACAGGAAATTTATACCTGCTTCCAGTGGTTCTGAAAGACGTCCAGTCGCATGTTTGGATCTGTGTCCGAGTCTGGCTGGCCAACAGAGTTCTGGGACTTGCTTTCAGTCTCATGCTTGAGCAAACTCATTCTAGCTCTCAGTATTCAAAATGCGTATCACATGTTATTTACCCTCTTTATTGTCACCGCTGCATATTTGGAGACAGAGAGGTGATAGTACTGCATGGTGTAATATTACAAAATAACAAACTATATCTCATCTACGATGACAGAAAAATAAACAATGAAATGGTTTCTACTAAAATTATTTAGTTTCCCCGATAAATTGTTTTAACATGTCACAAAAAGAGCATAAAGAACTTGGAATATGCTTTTAAAAAAAAAAAATAAAGTGATTATTGGTACTGAAGATCCAGTGACATGTTTCTGACATCTGCTTACTACAATGAACACCTCCTGGTATGCATAAATCTGGGAAATGAAGTGAGACAATTACACAGACAGCCAGACAAACAAGCATACATGCACACATATACCAACCTCTCCCACTCTTTCTATGCTACACAGCATAGGCTACACTCTGATAGGACAAACAAATAAAATTATGTTATTAGATCTCATATACACATCATCATCATCAGGTTCTGCATTAGATGGCTTGATTTTATTATCATGCCTCCCCACAGACTTTGATTTATTCCATCAATCCAATTTATGATTTTCTATCATATTCTCTTAAACTGCCCACTCTTTTGGCTTTTCTCTTCTATTTATCATTCCCATTACTGCGATTCTTTCTAGTCCATTCCTTCTCACTACATGTCCCATGAATGCTGTTTCATTACACGTCATATAAATATTGTTCATTATACTACATTGAATTTTGTCCTATTACACACTGAATGAATGTTGCCTCATTACATTCCAGTACTTGATGATTCCAGCTCTGGTTCAATTTTCACTTTCCCTTAACACAACGTCTGACATTCCTTGTCAGCCACTGTAGCTATCTGAGCCACATCTATTTTGTCTCAAGCTATTTTTCTTTTAGTCTCTTCACAGTACATGACTCCTTCATATTCACAGTACATGACACTCTCATGCACACTTCATAACACCTTCATACATTGTTTGTAACATTTTCATATCCATAATCCATAACACCTTTGTACCCACAGTCAATGACACTTTCATGCACATACCTTCATATCCATAATCCATGACATCCTCTATACATACAGTACATAATAGCTTCATATCCACAATCTATCACATCCTCTATACAGTCCATAATAGCTCCATATCCACAATCCATCACATCCTCTATACACACAGTCCATAACAGCTTTATATCCACAGTCCATCACATCCTCTATACACACAGTCCATAACAGCTTTATATCCACAGTCCATCACATCCTCTATATCCACAATCCATGACAACCTCATACACAAAGCTCATAACACTCACACATTCAGTTCATAACTGCCTCATACTCAACAGTCATGACACTAGTACTCACTTATACACTATAATTGTATCAAATCGCCTCTCAGACAAACAGGCCAATACTGGCTGCTTTCTACTAAAACTATTTTTGAGAACATGAAAAAAATGTGCCCCCCCCCCCCCCCAAAAATATAAACTAAAACTCAGGTAAATGAGTCTAAATTTGAAACAACCTGATTAAAGATATATCTGTAAACCTGGATTTTTGTGTTTTCCAACCTCTCAGTCCTGTGATTTATTTCTACCAAGTCAACATATTTACAGCCCATCATCTACTCTGCTGCCTCTAGCATTCTTATAAAGCTAATTTCCAGAAACCTGCTATTTGTTGTTCATACCTTGAGTGATCCTTTCCAACATCTCTACGATTTTATATTTAAAGGACTTAGACTCATGAGTTTCTGAAAGTAAGCAATAGTTAACTGTCTCCTCATACCCAAAAGAAATATCTAAATGGGTTTAAATTGCGAAGTTTGAATGAAGAACAACACCCAATCCGACTCTTCACCCAGTAACCACCAGCATCCATGTTTGTGTGTATGGAAAGGTCAAGGTTGAGATGTATTGCAAAACATGAAATTGTCTCTAGAAACGAAATAAATGTGGTGATTTTAATGTTAATTTGTCACAAGAATGTTTAAATTGTGCTTTTTTTTTCTTTAAAAAAGTCTTCAGTTTACCGACAGCTTCGTCTACCACAAAGGAAAAGTTATTTAGTAGATGGGTTTTAGTGTTGTACGTACATCCTTCATGGCAAATCTCATGTCACTACTCTGTTCTTCATTTTCTCCGTGTCATAGTTCCAGCCTCAGGCATATTGTCTGGATAAATTGTGCAGTCTTTATGAAACCATGTTTTGCGTTCCTGAGTTTATCTTTCAGTATGTTCCCCTGTGGTTCATGGTTCTCGATAACGGAGGCAGAGCTGCAGGATGTGTTCTGGAGTCTTCACCACCTGTCTCACACGTGCAGTCAGAGCTATGTGGCAGGCTGAGTGATACAAAGGCTTAGCCTACAGAATAACGCAGTATCCTGTGCGTAATCTGACGATAGTGGTTTGTTCTTGGGGCGAAAGTTGCGGCATCTGGTCGTTAGATGGTGGCTTGTTCTTGGGGCGAAAGTTGCGGCATCTGGTCGTTAGATGGTGGCTTGTTCTTGGGGCGAAAGTTGTGGCATCTGGTCGTTAGATGGTGGTTTGTTCTTGGGGCGAAAGTTGCGGCATCTGGTCGTTAGATGGTGGCTTGTTCTTGGGGCGAAAGTTGTGGCATCTGGTCGTTAGATGGTGGTTTGTTCTTGGGGCGAAAGTTGCGGCATCTGGTCGTTAGATGGTGGCTTGTACTTGGGGCGAAAGTTGCGGCATCTGGTCGTTAGATGGTGGCTTGTTCTTGGGGCGAAAGTTGCGGCATCTGGTCGTTAGATGGTGGCTTGTGGTGGTCAGTACACAGCTTCCTGTACTGATGTTTGATTATAGTTTTGGCTTCACTGTACGAAGCAGGGCGTCGAGCCTGACTGCTACCAAATTTGGTAAGTTTATCAGCTTTTTTCGTTTCCCAACAGACCACTGTGTGATGAGATCCGCTAAAAGGGTTTGTATGAGAGACCTTCTGTCGATAAGGAAGACGATGTGATTGCAAGTCTAGAGCTGTGGTGCTAACAAGAATGGCAACTTCTAGGGGAGCAGTGAACTCAACTCGATAGTTGGTTGCCACAAAAGGAGGGATATGATACAGTGCTTCTTTTGCAGACTCTACTGTTTTGGAGATCATGATGATCTCTGTTAGCTAGGATGAGCTGTGAGAATCAACGGAAAGGCGAGATGGGGTATCGGCCGATTATTCCTCGTCATACCTGAAAAACATGATGCTCCCATGTCAGATGTACGAATACAAGACGAAGCTGGATATAACAGCTAATCGTAGAGCCCAAAACCACCGAGTACAGTCCAGCGATCTAAATAACATCCAAACCCGATGTGTTCATGTCTTCGAGCGTTGTCCTCTTGTGACCCTTGAACTTTGAAAAGACCTTTTTAACCTCCGTGTTACGCGGAATCATTTGTTAAAATAGAATGTAATAATTAAAACTTAAATTTCAGTTGCGCTCGCTTTAGTCAGTAGTTGAAATATGTATGTATGTATATGTGTATGTATGTGTGTATGTATGTATGTATTTGTGTATGTATGTATGTATATGTATGTATGTATGTATGCGTAGGTAGTCATTCAAGATTGTTTTCTCTAAAAAAACGGCTTTATCGAGCACATTTTCAAACTGTCATCTTACAAGACGCGTGTTTTTAAGATAAAGCGATCGTTATTATCTGACAAGTGGGTTTAACTTTTTTTTCTGACTAGCCGTGGTTGACTAACTACCACCGTGCCCCAAGACTTAACAGGTCCTTCCCGAGCT